>JBBPBX010023382.1:13520-28771 GCA_038048925.1 Garcialebias charrua | reverse complement strand
TGAGTTATTGTGGAGAAGAGCTGTTTAGAGTTTCCAGGGCAGGTGTTGATGATGTTGGAATAATATTTGGAGCGTGCTTCTTTAAGAGAATAGGCGTACGCTTTCTGATGTTCTTTATATGCCTGCTTATGTACAGAGAGACCAGATGATTTTACACGTCTCTCAATAGCACGGCCAGTTGCCTTCATCTTGCGTAGCTCACCAGTGTACCAGGGGGCTGAACGGGAGAAAGACACCAGTCTTGTCTTCAAGGGAGCATGTAGGTCCAGAAGCGCTTGGAGAGATCAGTTGTAGTAATCCACAGAGTCATCTGCAGATGAATGATTGACAACGGTCAAGGCGTGAATATCAGTAGACAGAACATCGGGGAAATGTTTTTAAAGTCACGGAATTGGATAGGTCGTTTTGGGTTTGAAGCAGGCGAAGAAGAAGGCACTTCCAGGGAGATGACCCTGTGGTCTGAGACACCCAGGTCATATACAGATAAGTTATTGATGAGTACAGTGTCAGTAATCACCAAATCCAAAGTATACCCCCTGCTGTGCGTAGGGACGTCCACATGTTGGGTGAGATTGAGAGAGTCTAAAAGAGACTTAAAATCTGTTGCCAGAGGGGAAGAGGAATTGTCCATGTGGATATTTAAATCGCCAAGAAAAAAGTTTTCACAGGGGAGGTGCAGAAAAAAGTGAGGAGGTCATGCATCTCTGAGTTAAATGAAACATGCAGTTTGGTTGGTCTATAAATCAATATGACGTTCATCAGGAGTGGTGCTTTGAGGTTGAAGGCCAAACTTTCAAAAGAAGAAAAGTCCTGAGAAGCTAGATGTGTCAATTTTAAATTATTGCGGTAGATTACAGCCAGACCACCACCACGGCCAGTGCTGCGGGCTTTCTGTAGATAACTGTATCCAGAGGGACATGCTTCATTCAGAGAACTGAACATATCCGGTTTATGCCATGTTTCTGTAAGACACATGAGGTCTAAGTTTTTCTCCAGAATGTGATCATGAATTAAACAGGATTTGTTGGATAGTGACTGCACATTGAAAAGTTCTAATTTATTACCAGTTAGAATATGAGCTTTTTGAACCGGTTTAAGCAGACTGAAGTTCACTCCACGTTTTCCTTGCCACTTCGTGCACTGTGAACTACAAGGGACTACAGACGCAGTGCTCTAATGACGTCTCTCAGTCCAGACAGTAGCAATCGAGTCAGAGTTTGTTTGCCTAAAATAAACTGTTTTCTTTCGAGAGCTTCTATGGATGTAACGAGGTCTACGCAGAAGTCCCAGTTGTTTTATGGTGGAAACAGAAGGAGGAATGGAGCAGTTGTTAAGTTCAAACAACTCCGAAGCGGAGTAGGTCAACATTGTCGAGCCGGTGGAAGCTAACACGGAGCTAGCCGTTAACAGCAGGCCCATGGCTCAGAGAAAGATATACAAGAAGCAGAGAGAGGTAACTTGAATGAGCATACCTTGAAGGAGTACAGGAGGGAATTCAGAACATTCCAGAGGACACAGGAAGATGACAAGGGCAGCAGGTAAGCGAACAATAAATGCAACTACGTGGTTCTCTAAGCTAAATTCGTGCTGGAGCTAGCGGGAGCTAGTAGCCCCCACTACTAAAATTCCTGTTAGATTAGTAAAGTTTTCTATCTAATGAATCCAGCAAACAAGTCAAATCTGGGCTTCGCTATGGTCTCTTATCCTGAGCAAGCACAGAACAACAAACAGAAATTTTGCTCCACTTCTGTCTAATAAGGATGACAGGTTGCATCTGCCCTCGATCACTCTCGATCAGAGCAACCTGGTAGCACATCGGCAAAAAGGCCTTCTTCCTAACCTGGTTGACCCCCAAGGGATCACAGTATCCAAGGCCCTTGGAGGGGAACTGGATGCACCAATTGCTCTTCTTTAGGGTCAGACTATGACACCAGAAGGATCAGTCTTGCCGCTTAGGCTGGAAGCTGCTAAAAATTTCAGCTTGTTGGCAGAAAAGAACAAGCTGATGAAATCAGGCTTGCCGTAAAATGTGGTAAAGACCATCCAAAATGCCCGTGCTGTGTCAACACAGTCTCTCTATGCACAGAAATGGCATATTTTTGAAGCTTGGTGCATAGAAAGAAATATTATTTTTTACTCATGCGACTTGGCTTAGCTCCTGACTTTCCTTCAGGACTTACTGGAAAAAGGTTGTTCTTTCTCAACGATTTTCCTATCAGCAATTTCAGCCTGTCACGAAGGCTGGGGACACAGGACTCCTGGTGCGTATCCAATCATAATAAGATTTATGAAGGGCGTGCTAAGAATGAAACCACCCAGCAGGATCCTGACCCCTGGTTGGGATCTTAGCCTGGTCTTGGGGGCTCTCTGTGATCCTCCATTTGAGCCACTGAGCGAGGTTAAGATAGATTTATTATCTTATAAAACCGCTATACTCTTGGCCCTTTGCTCGGCAAAACGCGTGGGTGACCTCCATGCATTGTCTGTACATCCAATGTGTACCAGATTCGCCCCTGACGGGTCAAAGGTCACCCTAAGGCCTAATCCCGCATACATACCCAAGGTCTTGACTTTAAGCCATAGGAGTCTGGACTTTGATTTCTCCTCTTTCCCACCTGCTCCTGTCCTCACTCAGGAACAGGAAAGGCTGAAGGCTCTCTGCCCCATGAGAGCTTTACGTACTTACATGCAGAGAACAGCCGAATGGAGAAAAACAAATCAACTGTTCGTGTGCTTTGCAACACCTGCTACCGGAAAGGCCCTATCAAAACAAAGCCTCTCACATTGGATGACTGAGGCCATTAAAAGGGCGTACAGTAGCAAAGGTCAACAGGTGCCCTCTGGAGTGCACACTTACTCTACTTGGGCTTGGAGACTTTGTGGTCACTGTTTAAGGGTGTACCAGTTGCAGACTTTTGTGCTACGGCGAACTGGAGCTCAATAAACATATTTGCAAAGCAATACAGTTTGGATGTTACTGCGTGTGATGTCACTCAGGCTGTTCTTTCTAACACACAGTAGAAAGTAGCCTTGAGATGCCTGCTGGTCAAGGGCAGACGTTCACACTAGCATGCATTTTACTGAGCATTTCAAGGGCGTGAATGAATTACGTTCCCATAGCATATGTTGCACCGAGAGAACATGACTGAAAGGGAACTGAAAGTTATGCACCATAACTCATGTTCCCTGAAGGAAGGGAACGAGGTGCAACATATCTGGCCCTTTTCAATGCTGAAAGCTCGGTGAAGTGCAATTTTGGAGAAAGATGGATGGGCGTCAGCGGCTTAAATACCCAGAGGGCGGGGCCTCTGGCGCAACGCTGACGCCCTAGCCGTAAAGGCGTGAGTGTATTCCTTCAGGTAATCGCGCGGGGGCGCAATTCCCATAGCATATGTTGCACCTCATTCCCTTCCTTCAGGGAACATGAGTTATGGTGCATAACTTTCAGTTTTGCAGTGCAACCACTTGTAACTATTTATGGTCCCAGTTTTCATTTGTCCTCGTGTTGGACCGGTCTCCAGTGCTGCATTCCTCTGATTTACTGCATCTTATTTTCATCACCAAATAAGTTGCCACAGGTCTGGATTTGGGTCCTCAAGCCTTTTCTGCCCTGTGTAGTGGACATGACCTGGGTGGCACCGTACGTGTTTAAAGTCACAATATGGTGGTTACCCTCATGTTTACTTCATCTGGTGGCCTCGTATCGGCTTCTAAAAGTTTATTGATAAATCTGTGGTCTCGGTCATGAACTGTAACGTCATGTTGGCATAATAGGATCCAGTTTTAGACTCTAACAGGTTAATTATTTTGGCTGGAAAAGTGTTCAGAACGATTGCAGGACTGCAGTTAATGACATTTGAAGCTGAAATTGTTATTTGTTCAACTTTTGAAACGCTATAAGTAGTTTGGTGGGGATCTGTCTCGCTGTGTGGGAAGTGTCTGGTGGTTCTGATAAGGACCCGGTCCAGATTACGTTGCACAAGCTGAGGCAATCTCACTGCAAAATGACCGCCGAGTCAAATTGCCTGAAAAGCTAATTTAACATCTACAAGATTGCTGTTGTGGTATTTTTACATTTTAAAGAAGGTCGAAGCAGCATATACTGTTAGAACGTGTCGGTTAATGGGTTCTGACCCGAGTTTTCTGCTCCTCTAACGTGGACCGGAACCGACCTGGAGTGACTCCGTGAGAGTCCGTGTTGTTCAACAGCTGCAGTGCTGGGTTACTGAGCGTGACTAAGTTGGCCTGTCTAGATGTGCGCCGCATGTTTCAGCATTTTGGGAAGTTAAATTGTAGCGTTTGAGTTGTTTTTAAGAGTCTATGAAGTTGTGGTCTGCTGTGCAAGCTAACGTTAAGAAGGCGTGTGTCTACATGTCTGTTTATGAGCTGTGATTGGATGATACGAGTGCTGTGTGCTGTCAATCACTCTTGTGGCGAACGCTGATTCGCTGTTGTGAGCTGTCAATCACGTCGCACGCCGTTGCGACCAGCCCACTTTGTCGTCATTTCCGGCACGACATTGGTCGAAGGTAAGGAGCTACATTCGCCATGTATGCTTGTAGAATGAACTACTGACGCTGTGATTGATTTGTTGACGCCACGTATGTTGTAGCGAGCTCCGCCTCGCAAGCACTGAAGCTGGTGACGCGCTACGCACGCTGCGTTGGCCCGCCCATTTTTGTCGTCACTTCCAGGTGCCGCACTTTGAGTGACAAGCAGACGCAGTTCACACACACACGGTGAAAAGTGGTTTCACTAAAAGTTTAAAAACTCAATTTAAGCCATCTAAACTGTCTAACAACATAAACTTGTCTCTGACAAGAACGCGGTTCGAGCAATTATCACGTTCTTACTGAAAACTAACCCTAATAGGTTGTTTTCTTTCCATGTACTGATTTGAACTCAGTCGCTTCGTGATAACATACTCGACGCTGCCCCCTGCTGGACGTTAATAGATGAGTTTTCTCTCAACACCTCATAAAGTCAGCATTTTTTATGGTAAAAATTACCAGCTTTAAAATTGTTCTGTACACAAACAAAAAATCCTGTTTATTTTAAATAAAGAATTTTTGAATAACAGAGGTACAGACGAACAATTGATGCTCATTTTAAATACTGAAGAGATTTAAAATAACACTCAAAAAGCATCTTTTATTTGATTTTTAGATTAAATAAAATAAATTAAAAAAATGATGGAGAACAGAGAATTTCCACATTAAGCTCTTCACATCTCTGAATTTTAAACAGAATTGGTGTACACTGTACACTTTTAGTTAAAAATTGCATTTTTAACGTTTTTCTGTGTAAAATTAATGACTCCAGTTTATTTTAAATACAAAATTTAAAATAAACAGAAAGCATCTGCTGACTTGATTTTCACAAAAAATCAAAACAAAGATAGCAGAACAACTTTGAGGATGTCAACAGACAACAAATTGATAAAAGTCACTGATTTTTATTTGGAATGCCATCTGTCATGTTATGCTAAGCACACAAACACCTCCAGTTTATTTTAGATAAAAAATATTTAAAATAAACAGGTAATCCATTTTTCACTCCTGAAAACAGTTTAGCCAAACTGCAATACATCTTTTTTAAGGCATAATGGAGCAGCATTCTGGGTACATTTTAGTGTGAACAATGTATTTATTTCGAATCTTTTAAATAGTGTTTGAGTAAGTAAAACGGACGTCATGCTTGGGTTAGTTAGTAACTGTTGTTGAAAAATAAGTTATATTTTAAAGTTAACACTGCAAAAAGGCATTTAACTTTTACAATTCATTTGAGGGTAAAACCTGAAGAAGGTACCTATGAATAGAAATACTTATTACACAGTGAAACACTTAAACCAGACAGCTGATTAGTTTGATTGACTCAGTGCTGCATTAAAAGTGAAGATTTATTTGCACACATTAAAATTCGAACTGTCTTATTGATTTTCACAAAAAATCAAGTTAAAGATGGAAGTTCAAGACGGTACGCGTCCAAGGCTCATACAGTATGTGCCTCTAGAAGACCCATACATCAGAGGGTACCAAGAGGAACCCCGGAGCCATGAACTTGCTCCCCCTGCACCTTGCACAGAGGAAAAATCTTTCTCATTGTGTGGTGACTACTCAGCTGCCCGAAATGTCTTGCAGAGAAACGATGAACATCCATATTTTTTCTTTGCCAGAATTTTGAAGGCGTATATAGGTGACATGATGGAACCTGACCTGGAAGAGCAGACGCTTTTCAAATCTGTTTTCAGGGATAATCTAATCCCTGATGTTAGATTCGAGTTGCCATGGAACTTGGCCTGGGGTGATTTAGAAGCAACATCTTTGAATGAAATAGTAGAGTGTGCTGCGGATGTCTTTGCAGCTAACATGCTAGCCAAAACACCCTTACAGGTGTCCCCGAATGAAGCGGTCAAATCCCACTCGCTGGAGCTAGAAGGGACAAGTTCATCAACTCCCTCTCCTAACAAAGGCGAAAAGAAACAGACCTTTCAACCTGACAAACCACAAAGTGGGGGTATCCGCGGGAGAAAGAAACCAAAATGGTTCAGATCGAACCAGATGGGTGAAAACCAAGGTCAATCGGCGGGTGGACTTCAAAAGAAATTGAAGGATGGGGACCTATACTCATGTAACTATGCGTTGTCCCAACAGACACCCCCGAGCCTTGGAACTGCACCTCCCGCGCCTCGAACTGAACAGTTCGAAACAGGCAAAGAGTCACGAATGTCCCGGAATAATGGCCCAACACCTCTATGCTCGGAAGAGACAGAGGAAGTAAGTAGTTTGTCAGTAGATTTGAATGTTACTGTGCTTGACCAACCTGTTACAATGAGTGGCATTATCATTGATAATGACACTATCAACATTGACCGACCTGGAGCGATGTGTAGCACTGTCTTTCACAAGACCTCAGCGCACGCTACTACCAACATGGCCATGGATGTTGACAGCAAACCAATTGCTGACACACAACAACATCCTGAAGGTCATGATGCTGACAGCCAACATGATGCTGACAGTAAGCAAGATTACACAGACAGAGTCACACGTGAACAGAAACGTGGGCCAAGACCTGTGAGGTTTCTGTGTAACTTTATACAAAGGGGGGTGGCTAAGAAAGCTTACCTGCCTATCACACTGGAAGGTGTCCTTGAGCGTGAAGCCCTCCTGGATGGCAGTTCTGATATAACTATTATGTCGGCCAAGCTGTTCGAGGAGCTGAGGACCGCCGCCAACGGTGTTGACGGGCAAATACCCTTTGAGGAATGTGCTATTGAGCTACAGGGTCTCGCAGAGACGAGAACAACCCTAACAGCCATAGCTATGGTTCACATGCAGATTGGCAAAACGACACTACACCACCCAGTGTATGTGTCCACACTTGACTCATTCCCATTTCTGGTTGGCCAAGACTTTATAAACCGTTTTGAAGCGATTATAGATTATGGTCAACAGGAAATGTGGGCAACAGTGAGAAAACCCCTGCCAATAAAAGTGCCTCCTCGTTGTGGTACAGACTGCCTAACCGCAGGTACCGCAGTGGCCACGAGGGACTCCCCAACCGTGGTCACAAGCCCGGTAAGTGAACCTTCAACTACAGATGAGACAGTAGAGACTCAACAGTTGGACCAGACTCTGGCCCGACAAGAGAACCTCCTCTGCGAGCTGACACAGTCAGCACTCACTGAACACTACCTACCACAGGTAGTGAAAGGTGTTGAGATCCAAGGATCCTACACCGAAGAGGCTGTACTGTCCTATGGGACAGGTAATTCAGCTATCAGCCAAGCTTTCGATGAAACCTTGGTTCAAGGACATGTGAGTCCTGGAAGTGGCAGTCCGCGACATGCTGACAGTCACTTGGATTTCAGTGTCACAGATTTTGAGGACCCCTCCTCCAACAAAAGGGGGGTGTACTCTCACTCTCTACCACAGGTAGTAGACTGTGTGGAGGTCCGAGGATCCCACACCACAGACGCTGTACTGTCCTCTGGGACAGGTACTTCAGCCATCAGCCAAGCTTTCGATGAAACCTTGGTTCAAGAGCTTTTGAGTATAGGACTACTCAGAGATGACATAGTTCTTACAGACTCAAAGAGCACCTCTTCAGTCATGAAGTGGGAAGACACACATCACAACGACAGTGACGCACCGCGGTCTGACCAGTCAGACACACCAGCGACTGCGCCGACAGTTGTGACACACCTGAATTACGCAGAAAGAGGTAAACGTACGGAGAAACGTTGGCCGAAGCCTATGAGGTTCCTGTACAAGCTTCCCGATACACTGCGTGAACGGCTTAAACCAAACCATGGCATCTTAACTCGTGCCCAAGGCCTTGACAATCTCAAGGTCCCCACCAATCTCAAAGAACTACAAAGTTTTCTTGGCGTGTGTAACTACTCGAACCAGTTCATAGAGAACTATGCAGACCTTGCAAAGCCACTGACTGAACTCCTAAAGAAAGACGTCCCATTTGTCTGGACTGACAAACAGCAGCAGGCAATGGACGCTCTTATAGACAGGATCAAGTCAGCCCCATGTTTAGTCTACCCAGACTACAACAAAGAGCTTTACTTGGAAGTGGGCTTCTCAGCTCATTGCATAAGTGCAGGTCTATACCAAATACACGACAGAGACAAACGTGTAGTAGCCTACGCCAGCAAAACGATGGCAGGCCCCGAGTTGAGATTCTCAGACTGTGAGAAAGCTCTACTGACCACAGTGTGGGCAGTTAAACATTTCTCCAGCTACATTGGTGGACAGAAAATCATTGTGGAAACACAACACCAGCCAGTGACATTCCTAAACAGCCAACGCATCAGAGATGGTGTGGTAACAAACTCACGTGTTGCAACGTGGCTCATGGCGCTTCAAAGTTTTAACCTAGACATACGTTATGGTCAAAACAAGAAGTCTCATCTGGGGACGGACTTGGCAATCTGCCAGAAGTGTACACAAGATGTACCAGCCACCCAGCCGTTGGTTGAGGTAAAAACCCCTGTGACTGAAGACCCGAACCACCACTTCTTTGATGACAATATCTGCAAAGATATGACAACATTGTACGTGGATGGATCTTCATTCCTCCGCGACAAAATCTGTAGGGCAGGTGTTGGAGGGGTCCTCCTCCAAGACCAAGAGCAGATCACCTTCAGCTACAAATCAGGCTCTCAGACTTCTCGGTACGCTGAGATTGTCGTGATCATGATCCTAATAGCTCTCCAGATGGTAGTAGCACACTCCATCAAGACCCTAGTCATCTGCACTGACTCTAACTATGCTCGTTTGAGTTTCGCTTGTCACCTTGCTGTGTGGAAACAGAACGGTTTCCTAACAAGCGACAGAAAAGTGGTCAAACACAAAGAGCTTTTCATAGCGTGTGATCACTTGGTGACATCACACGACTTACAGATCTACTGGAAGAAAGTTCCAGGGCATTCTAGAGTCCCAGGCGATGACAAGCACTACAATGACATTGCAGACTCCTTAGCCAAAGAAGGAGCCGACGAAGGTCCTCTATGGTCCTTCGACCCCTCCTGGTTAATCGAGACTCTGCCAACACAACCTTCAGTCAGAGTTATGGCAGTCACACGTGCACAGGCCGCAGCCAGACCTGCTGACAACGCAGTCTCTGTACGACCTGCACTGACTGACCCAGACATCATCCAACTACAGAAGTCGGATCCTGCTATCAACTCCATGATACTGTACCTGACTGATCCGAACAAAAATAGTCCGTCTAAAGACGACCTGGATTCCGATCCAGACCTTAAGGTCCTTTATCAGCTGCGCAAACAGCTAAAACTAATCAAGGGCATCTTAACTTTCGCTCATGGACCAACGTCCTCACCTGTGTTCGTGGTTCCCCATGACCAAAGGGGGGTAATGTTAGTCCATGCCCATGATCTCCCGTCCGCAGGACACAAAGGAGATAAAGCCACGCTGACGGCATTAAAACAAATTGCCTATTGGCCTGGAATGAAAAAGGATGTCAAGGACTACATTGAAGGGTGCGTGGTCTGTGGCCAGTTTCAGCCAACCAGACCACTTCACAGAGCACCACTGCAAAGCAGAGGCATTGCATTCCCATGGTCTGACCTCCAGATCGACTGGGTTGGACCACTCACTAAGAGCTCTAGAGGAAATAAATATTTTCTCACGGTAACCTGTGCATTCACCAAATGGGTAGAATGCCTACCAGCTCCTAACGACACAGCACAAACTACTGCTATGTTGTTAATGAATCATATATTCTCAAGGTTTGGACTTCCCCTTAGGGTGAACTCAGACCAAGGTACACACTTCACAGGTGAAGTGATGAAAGAACTGTGGAAGACGCTAGGCGTCAAGGCCAACTTTCATGTCGGCTACCACCCACAGGCTTCAGGCCAAGTAGAGAGAGCAAACAGAACTGTGGTGAGTATTTTGAAGAAATACGTGGCTGCAAACCACAAGGACTGGGATGTGAAACTCCCTCTGGTCCTCATGGCCATAAGAGCCACTCCACACACATCAACTGGCATCTCTCCCTTCGAGATGATGACCGGTCGACAAATGACTCTCCCTCTACACCTGTTGTACCAACCAGGCGACGCCGCCATGGCGACAGCCTACACTACACAACAATACATGAAAGATTTGAATGTACACCTCAGAAACACTTTTGCTTTCGCCCAGAAAAACCTGGAAAAATCCGCTGAAGGACGTAAGGCGTACTACGACCAGAAGGCCTCTCACAATGAACTCCAAGTGGGAGACAGAGTCTGGTACTATACGTTCGCCCCAGCAACCGGGAAAGGAGGGTCCGAGACCGGAACTCTCGCCCGCAAACTAATGCCCAGGTGGACTGGACCTCATCTGATAACAGACAAAGTGTCCTCAGTCGTCTACGAAATCAAAATCAGCAAAGGCCGCAAAGAGCCAATTGCTAAATGGGTACATCGAAATCAGATCAAACCTTACAAGGCGTTCAATGACTCCACAAAAGACAAAGATCTCACAAACTCACCGACTTCATGGGATAATAAGGTCGTCCAAACACAAGTTAGTAAATAAACTAATCAGGTTTAAACTACCGTATTTCCCACCCTATAAGTCGCATTGTCCAATTTGAACTTAGAAACGCTAAGCCTAAAACCCACAACAAAAAACTAACCTTAACAACCGTTTAAATCCACGAGATTTAATTTGACCTCGGTCATAAAGTTGAGACCTGTTTTTCTTGTGTGTTGCACTTTGGAATCTGACGACAAGAGTGTGTCGAAGCAGTGAAACGTTGTTTCCTTGTTGTTTAGTCATTACTGTTGTCATTAGTTGAGATATTGTTTGGTTCTGAACACTCCCAGCCAAAAAGGTTTTGTATTAACATTGGTTAATGAATGATATGGATTTAACTATGCCAACATGCAGTTCGTTTTGTTAAATCTCAATCGTTGAAGAGTCAATGTAGTTTAAAGCTACTCAAGGTACCATAAACTACACTGGTCTCACAATTTCTAAATTGAACCGATTCGATCGTTTCTATTCTAGATTATCTATTCATTTTGATGAGTCTCGCCATAGACTTCAAAATTTATTAGGAATACCAAATCCTACGTCGTTCGTCTAAAAGACAACAGACATTTAGATCAAACTATATTTCATTTTTATTTTAGTTTAACCTAAACTAAGTAATGAATGGAGGAATAGTTTGGAATTAGAGGCCTTCGTTACAGAAGCCCTCCAAAATTTTATAGGTATAGATCCCTATATCTAATTTACAGAATTGATCCACCCCTTAATTGGTAAGTGTAGCTGATCTAAACCATGATAGCTTACATACCAGGTGCATATAGGTAAGGCTTAATGTAAAATCCCAATCATAAGCCCACCTTAAAAAACCACATAATTGCATGACACATAGAACCAGAGTGGCACTGACTGGAAACCAACCAGCCAACAACCTTCGATGTGGGGACCTGCAGCTCCAACGCTTGGTCTTCAACCTTCATCCAAGGGTCGCCTCCTCTGCGTCAATCGAGGGATCCCCTCTACATGCTGATTATGAAAACAATTGTTGCTGATGAAATCACCAACTCTAATCGTGGTGGAATTACTGCTGTGGAATTACCGCTGTGGATTATAAGACTTTGTTTTCCAAAGGATCACAGACTTTGTTTTCCAAGAGTTAACAGACTTTGTTTTCCAAAGGATTAAAAGCTTTTCGCAATGGGATTACCTCCGAACAGTATGAAATTTCCAAAACTTTATGGGATTATAATTTTTGATTTTTCTTTTCCACTTGCTGGATTACTTCAAGATCAAAGACAGTTCAAGGTTTCCTTTCGTGTTGGACCCCATCCCCAAGGACTGGCGATGGCTTCCAAAAGGGGGGAGATGTAGTGGACATGACCTTGTCCACTTTTAAGACACCTGTGTACTTTTGAACTGTCCAGTGATGACCTTTACTGACCTCTCAGTGAAGCAAGACATTTACTACAAAATCATTCATTTAGCTATAATCTGATAAATATAGTCACCAAAAGAGACTATTTCTATCTTTGATTTGATCCTAATGTGATCAAAAGAATAACTTTTGTCATTCTCATGATGGTGCTTTTAAGCTGTGTTATTCTGTGAGAGTTAAACTGTGTCCACTGCTGTGTTAAAGGGAAATATCGGGTCACAGAGACCCGACTGTTCTGTTTAGAAATAAGAAGACAGTTTAATCAGTTGTTTTTCATTGAACAAGGCTCCAGCTTTCTCTGTCTGTTCCTAAACAAATCTCCCTCTGCTGCTGCTTGTTAACCTTGGGTTTGATAAGACAAATGAACTCCTCGACTGGTCCTTCCTTAAGTACTAGTCTAAGCTGTGCTGAAACGCTTCAGTGAGTTGCTGGGAACTTCCAAAGAGATGTGAACTTTCCCAAGAGCTGGACACGTGTGGTCAAGAGCTAACGACCGGCGTCTTCAGCTAAGGACTGATAACAGGCTGTTATGAGTCTACTTCGAACAAGCCGAGCTCAAAACTTTGTTTATTCCCTCCTGGAATAAGTTTATCTTGAAGTCAGAGGCCTGAAGCTGACATATTCTCTGATGACCAACGCGGAAGCCAGGAGACGTTGAAACGTAAACTAAAACCAGTTTTGGACGTGCTGGGACTAAAGGACTCTGTGCATCTGAAGGCTGGTGTCTTCCCTCTTACCGGGCGGTCGTCAAAAGGTAAAGGAGCTGTTTACAAAACGTACCTGGATTTTAGCAGAAGTCTGATGGGAAGTGTCACTCTGGTCTCATGCTCAGGATAATGTTCTTCTTAAATCTTTCCTCCTATTTCTTTTCCCTCTCAACCTAAGCTGGAAACTATATTTTAAGCTGAAATGCCCCTCAGACTAAATATGTGTAACATCTAATATTTATGTCTGTTGTGTTAAATTTAAGTGTGCTGACGTATTTGAATTGAAAGAAAGTGAAATCATGTCAATCAAGTGTAATGGTGTTAATTTAGTTGATTTATTTTAAATAAATGATAGTGTCTCTTTGACATATCAAACTAAGTTAACGTGTCCATTGTCACTTAATGGCTCTGTTTATTTATCCATCATAAAGATCACAGAAATATTGAATAAACTGAAAAAGAAGAGAATCCGTGAAATTACTATTCAATCTGAATAAGTACATTAAGGTAAAAAGGAGGTCAGTATTAACTGACCCCCCCTTTAACCCCCTTACACCTGGTTTTCTGAAAGTTTCGTTAGCACGACTTGTTTATTCTTATTCTCTTTCCTTATTCTCTAACAAATATCCAACGCTTAGGTTCACCATGTTGCTGTTTTATCTCTCATGAAAACAATAATCCCAACCCAAAAAGCTTCACATTTAAGCTAAATAAATATTTTGTTTGGTAGCAAAAATAATTAATTATTCTCAAATTACTTTTAGCCTTATTTGAATTGGTTTTACTTTATTTGTGTGTGTGTTATTTTGCATCAGACAAACTGAAGCAAGAGCAAGCAGAAATACATGCACCGATGGTTGATTCGATTCAGGGGAGCTGCTTTCGTTGTAACACTTTCGTGAGCTAAGCCTCAGGGGACCCTCATCCCAATCTCTCATTTTAATGATAAAGTGATGAGGGTGGTCCAATCCTCCTTTCTTCCTTATTGTCCCTCTGTGGCCTGAAGAAGGCTATCCTGACTTTCATCTCCTCCTGCCTAGATGACTTGAATTCTCTCTGCAGTCCACTCACAGCCTGAGTTCACTACACTGTCTGCAATTAGTGCAGCTGCTGTTCTCTTGACCAGCTGAGAAAGTCGAGATAATTTCATACCCAAGTGAGTTTCAGATTCAGATAAATTCACTCGTACAGTATTTCCCATAAACCCACAACAAACCTTAGATTTATTCAGGCCTATAGGTCCTTGAGTTCCAATTCTTTGATTTTCTTTATCTGGTTTATGGTTTTTCTTGTGTTGGAAAGCATCCACTCCACCTCCCAACCAGCGAACTGTCAGTAATTTTTTTTGTGAATGTGTTGCTCTTTCCAGCAGCACTGGTGAAAGTAAAGACTGCAGTCTGACGCGCCGTGAAATATTTACATCTCGACTTCTTGAGCTCTTCTCAGTGAGCTCCGACTGAGAGCAAATTCTCTCTTTCTCTTTCTCCCATCTGAACTCCTACCACGGTCGGGTGTTTTTCTAAGAAAAAAATAAAAAAATAAAAATAAAAACAGCGAGCACAGCTTGATAAGGCATGAAGAGGCTGATCAAACGCCACGCCTCATATCTACATGATCAGGGCAAAGTGTGTTTTCATTTAAAATGAAGTCAACAGTTTGCATCAGAAGGCTGGATAAGATCCAGCTGTACACACATCACTCTCCCAGCAGCTTTATACACTGTAAACACCTGCCAGATTCTAGAAACACATGTTGAATATTTCTACTTGGTTAGGGCTTAAACACCTTTTTTCCTCATTAGCTGACTTTACAAGAGGAGTTCAAACATTTATTATCGAGAGTGAATTCAGCTAAAATGGGACACATTTTAATTGGGCTTAAAAACATTTATTTAAGCAGTACACTAATGCCCCCATCGCTGAGGGATTTGAATAATAAACGTTTGTGGTTTCCGAGATTAGTGTTTTTCTGGACTGGAATAAATCAGGGAATGCAAATAAACCTCAATGTTTTTGGTGCAAGATATTCAAGGGGGTAGGGATTATACTGTGTTAAGAAAAAGGGGTAACTTTTGTTTCATGCTTGTCTGGAAAA
>JBBPBX010023381.1:23735-40580 GCA_038048925.1 Garcialebias charrua | reverse complement strand
TAACTCCTCCTTCCAAAATCTCCCTGAAAATGGGCGTGTCGAGAGACAAGGAGGGGTGGAGGTAGAGTTGTGCTTTTGTTCACGCCTCCACCTGCAACAACCTAAAACAAATTAAACCTCTAGCCAACAACATACACCAAGCAACAACAAAGAATAAACATGTAGATGTATTTATCTATTCCACCCATTCCATCCAAAACCAAAGGCCTAAAAAAATGAAAATGAAAAGAAAAATAAAACCGCTTGTCAGGAGTGAAATGCAGCACTTCCATATAAGGTATGCACTTCTCATCTCTGCAGGGGATTGGCTCTGCTTGAACCACCTTTGTGACATCAGAGTGTACAAGACACATCAGAGTGAACAGTCCTGACCAATATGAAAATTAAGGTGCAATAACCTCTGTTCAACCCAAAGGACTACCGTAAACACAGTTTTAGACCAAATATTGCCAAATATTGCCAATTTACACAGATATGCACAATTATGTGAAAATAAACACAGCCATAGTGCTAGATAATATTTCAAACACATTCTAGGGAGTTTATCAGCTAAAAAAAGTTAATTTTGGGTTTAGTCGCACTTTAAAGTGCGACTAAACCCCTGTGGATTGGTAACTCCTCCTTCCAAAATCTCCCTGAAAATGGGCGTGTCGAGAGACAAGGAGGGGTGGAGGTAGAGTTGTGCTTTTGTTCACGCCTCCACCTGCAACAACCTAAAACAAATTAAACCTCTAGCCAACAACATACACCAAGCAACAACAAAGAATAAACATGTAGATGTATTTATCCATTCCACCCATTCCATCCAAAACCAAAGGCCTAAAAAAATGAAAATGAAAAGAAAAATAAAACCGCTTGTCAGGAGTGAAATGCAGCACTTCCATATAAGGTATGCACTTCTCACCTCTGCAGGGGATTGGCTCTGCTTGAACCACCTGTGTGACATCACACATGAGCATGAGCATTTGCACAAATAAGAAAATTAAGGTGTAATCCACCAGTTCAACCCATAGAACTACCGTAAACACATTTTTAGACCAAATATTGCCAATTTACACAGATATGCACAATTATGTGAGAATAAACACAGCCATAGTGCTAGATAACATTTTAAACACATTCTAGGGAGTTTATCAGCTAAAAAAAGTTAATTTTGGTTTAGTCGCACTTCAATTTAAACCTTATTTCAGTGTAGTTTTGCCTTCATCCAGCAGAGGGCACTGCTACTCGCAGACTGGCCTAACTCTACCTCAGCCCTGTTAAACCAGCAAACATTAAGCTAACTGTGGCTAATGTTGCTTCCTCTTGTTGGAACCAAAAAGTTACAGTCGCTACAAATATTAACTTCAAATTAATCTAATCTGTGTGACATAACCCGGCCAGTCAACCAATCGAATAAACAGTAACTGACATCAGATCATGCTGTGCAGGCCAGCTAAGATAGAAGCAGAGGTAATGTAAACAAACAATTGCAAGCACTCATTTGTATCTTTCATGAATATTTATTATGTTCCTATGTCATCTCACAGCTGAATACCGTAGCAGATACCTGCGACAATTGAGGACCATGATACACGTGGGCCACAACATGACTTCAAACATCCTGACCTACTGCTGCC
This sequence comes from Garcialebias charrua, assembly GCA_038048925.1. Classification (NCBI taxonomy): domain Eukaryota; kingdom Metazoa; phylum Chordata; class Actinopteri; order Cyprinodontiformes; family Rivulidae; genus Garcialebias; species Garcialebias charrua. The sequence goes on along the minus strand of JBBPBX010023381.1, from coordinate 38,961 downwards.
TAGGATACAAAGAGATGAGGCCGATACCCAGTCCCTTGTTCAGCTGATGGAGGTCAGTTGGATGAATCCCTTCAACTGTGATCAAGGCGAGCTGGTCAGCCTGTCAACTGCCACTGTTGCACCGCACAATGTAGCCAAAGACCTTCTTGAAGCCAATGACATAGGGGAAAAGGCATACCAAGCTTTCAAGCAACAGCGCATGGAAGCAGATACCCCATCCACAAAGTTCTATGAAACAATGACAAAGAAGAAACTGAAAACATTCTCAGACATCAGAATGCAGTCCCTTCGCCATAGTCAATCCAGAGAAGTAGTCCTTAAAGCTGACAGAAAGCTGTTTGGCCAGATGATCCTTGTTGCAGAAAGCAGAAAGCTGCACATGAGTGAAGTACTGGCTCATCCTCTTGGGCCTTTGCCATGGACACTTGCAAATGGAGATGGGTCTTTACGTAAAACCAACAAAGCAGCCCTAGCCAGAGAGCTTGAGAAGATTGTTTCTCCTGCAGAAGTCATCCCAGGTTCATCTGCAACGGTCATTGATGGGATGAGTCTGGTCCAGAAACTGAAAGGAAATGACAAAACCTTCTCACAGCTTGCAGAACTGACATTGTCCAGTGTTCTCCATGAAGGTACAGAGAGCTGCCGCATCGATGTCGTGTTTGACGTTTACAAGGAGACGTCCATTAAAGATGCAGAAAGAGTCAACAGGGGTGCAGACTCAGGAATCCAAATCAAAAACATTGCACCAGGGCACCACATTAAACAATGGAGGAAGCTACTTTGCAGCCCTTCTAACAAAGCAAGTCTGATCAAGTTCCTGGTAGAGCAGTGGAAGGAACCAAAACACCGAGCAAAACTGAAAGACAAGGTGTTATACGTTACCTGTGAACAACTGTGCTTCAAGATCACCAATGAAAAATGGGAAGAGTCCACAGAGCTAAAGTGCTCACAGGAAGAAGCAGACACCCGTCTCCTGCTCCATGCTCTTCATGCATCACAATCTGGCTACAAGTCTGTGGTCATAACTGCTGAGGATACTGATGTCTTGGTTCTGTGCCTGGGGGTCAGTGAGAGTATCGCATGTCCTATTTACCTGAAGAGTGGCACAAAGACCCGAACACGGTTCATAGATATAACCAGCCTCAGGCATGCACTGGGAGGTGGTGTCTGCGATGGTTTGATTGGCATGCATGCCTTTACAGGCTGTGATACAGTCAGTGCATTTGCTGGACGTGGAAAGATGACGGCCTTTAAGCAGATGAAGTCTGACAAGGACATACAGGTGGCCTTCAGTGAACTTGGACGTTCTTGGGAGTTATCTGCAGAACTGTTTCAAAAGCTGCAACAGATCACTTGTCACATGTACATGGCTTCCACTAAAACTGCTGAAGTAAACAAGCTCCGATATCAGCTGTTCTGTTTTCATCCATTTTTTTTCCTTTTCCCTGCTCTGCTCTCTTTATGTGTCTGCAGCTCCTAGGGTGATCATCTCCCGAACGTAAATTGAGATCATGGATTTGGTATCATGGACAATCAACTCTATTGACAAGATTTTTTTCAACAAAACGACAAGGTCCGGGGGAACCAGCTTGTCTAGCACAGGCACACTCTGGGGGATACGTCATGGACTGGTGGGGAGAGTGGAAGGTGATGTGTCTCTAAGTCCTGTCTGTGGAGGACTTTGAAGACGGTTACATAATTGGATTTATGATAGCAGGGACTCTGTTTTTTGGTATCGGCAGGGCTCTGCTCTATTGGAAATTGAGGAAGACTTTGGCGGCAGTTTCGGCCATGACAACGCTTCCGAGTCAGTGTGAAGGTTTAATCCGTGCCGTAACCTCGCTAAATCAGCTGATTTACGAGCTTAACCGCAAGGTGAAGGCGATTTATGAGAATCGCAGGCCACCTGCGGCTTCTGGGACTCGTCAGCGTGATGGGTTCGACCGTGAAGGAGACTCATAGCATGGATCAGTGGAATGGATTCCCACAATTAGGCTCTGTTCATCAGGCAGTCAGAATGCTAAACACTCTGCCTGCTCTGCCTCCCCTCCCATTTGAACTGCCTTAACACAAAAAACTTTCTCACACATTACCACTCAACACAAAGTTTTTAACACTGGACCCTGTGTCATCAAACGGGTTATTCACTAAACTCTCGGTCATGTGCTCATTCAGTTTGCACTACTTCTCATATTTGCACTAATGTTTGTATTACATTACTGCCTATAGTCATACTACTGTTTACATTCACTGTTTACATTTATTAATACGGTTTACATTTATTACTACTGTTTTACATTTATTACTACTGTTTACATTTACACTACTTTTATATCTACACTACTGCTGATACATATACAGTATTCTCTGACTAGCCTTATCTAAGGATGCCAAATGTGCCTTATGTGCCTTACTGCATATGCCACTTTGCCTCTATACCAACATCAACTACCTCATACATATACTGTGTACATTAACTCATATGCTGCTGTGCCACTCTTTGCAAATGTCAATGCTAGAACCTTCAGTTTATTTTATAGATATACTTTTTATACTTTTTATACTACTATGAAAAAACTCAGGACAGTATTACACTTTTATTATTTCATTTTATGCTTATGTTCATTGGGTGTTTGGTGTTTTAGGGGTGTTTGGTGTTTCAGTGTTGGTGTAAATTTTCATACTTTTATACTACTATGAAAAAACTCAGGACAGTGTTACACTTTTACTATTTTATGCTTATGTTTATTAAATGTTTTAGTGTTTAGTGTTTAGATGGTTACTGTTGCACCGAGGGACTGAGAGAAACACAATTTCAATCCTGTGTATGTCTTGTACATATTGCAGTTCTGACAATAAAGTTGACTTTGACTTTGACTTGATTTTGAAATGGATCGTCTGGATGGACTCCAAGGCTGAAGAAATAATCTGTCTGCCTGAAGAAAATCAACAATCAAGCTTATCTGAATCTGACTCCCCGCCAGCCTTGGAAATGGGCTGACTATCAAATTTCTCCTGGGTCATGAGTAACCAAGAATAACAACTGCATCTATCGCATTGCACCCCGTCCCCAGAGAACTTTCTGTGCAAGCTTATCAGAACTGCTGGCTGAACAACATCATCAGAACTGTGGCTGATCTGAAAAAGGCTCATGGACTAATCTCACCACCTCGACCTCAAATGCATATGTAATCTGTTTTAATTGTGCTTGCTGGTTGAGTTTTTTGATGTCTCAAATCGTGTCCTGATAGACAAGATGTGGNCTATCTACACTTGGACTAAGCCCCTCTATTTGTAACTGGATACTAGACTTCTTAACAGACAGACCACAGTCCGTGAAGATCCACAACTTCTCCTCCTCCACCATAACCCTCAGCACTGGCTCTCCTCAGGGATGTGTGCTGAGCCCCCTTCTGTTCACTCTGCTCACATATGATTGTACAGCCACACTTCCAGGCTGTCATATTGTTAAGTTTGCAGATGATACAGCGGTGGTGGGATGCATCACAAACAATGATGAGTCCAGCTACAGACAGGAGGTGGAACACCTGGAGAGCTGGTGCAAAGAGAATAATCTTCACATGAATGTGAAGAAGACAAAGGAGATGATTGTGGACTTCAGAAGGAACAAACACACCCATGCCCCACTGAAAATAGGTGGGTCTGCAGTGGAAGTGGTCTCCAGCTACAAATACTTGGGTGTACACATGAATGATAACCTCAGCTGGAGCAACAACACCACCAGCCTGATCAAGAAAGGTCATCAGAGACTCTACTTCCTCAGACGGCTGAGACGTGCTGGTCTGAGCAGCCCAGTTCTCACCTCGTTCTACAGGTGTGCAGTGGAGAGCGTCCTGTGCTCCAGCATCAACGTGTGGCATGGAGGCTGCACAGTTGAAGAGAGGAAAGCTCTACAGAGAGTGGTGAAGGCTGCACAGAAGTCTGTTGGAGTCAGTCTCCCCACCATCACAGACATTTACACCTCCAGATGCAGGAAAAGAGCCACCTGCATCATGAAAGACCTCACTCATCCAGCACACTCACTCTTTGCCCCACTCCCCTCAGGACGGAGGTTGAGGAGCATCAAGTGTAGAACCACTAGACTGAGGAACAGCTTCTACCCTGAGGCTGTTAGACTCATGAATAAATAAAAATAAAATAAAAAATAAACACTGCAAAATATCACATCATGCTGATGCTGATCTGTTTTCTTGTTGCTGTGTTCATCTGTGTTCATCTGTGACCATCTGCTCATACAAACTCATGTTCGTGCTGCTGTTTATTCCCACTATATTAGGCTTAGTGTATTACTAGTTGATGTTTTTCTTAGTTAATTCTAGATGTTATTACTGTTTTTCTCTTGCATTTGTTGTTGGATGTAACTGGGACCCCGTGTACATAATCTCGTTTTCATCACATGTACCACATGCGGTGCAAATGACAATAAAGACTCTCTGACTCTGACTCTGACTCTGATTATTCTGATAAGGAATTAGATGGGCGCGCTGATTAATTAGCTGCAGCTTCGTACACTTAGTCCATCTTTCGGACGACTGTGCGTACATATTCCCGTTGTACCTCGGTGCAATGTCAATAAAGATTATTCTGCTTCTGATACTGATACTGTCCATGAAACCCAGGAATCTAGTCACCTATTTAGACATAAGTAGCTGAGTGGAAAGCAGTTCTTAAAGACATTAAAACCTGGATGACACTAAATGTTCTGCTTTTAAACACAGACAAGACTGAAATTTTAGTTTTTGGACCTGAGCATCTTAGGAATATTTTTTCAGTCTTTTGCCCTTCTTGGATGACATTATTCTGGCCTGCAGCTCTAAAGTTAAAAATCTTCATGTTATTTTCAATCAGGACATGTCTTTTATTCCCCACATTAAAAACATTACTAGAACCGCCTTCTTCCACCTGCATAATATCACTAAAATTAGAAACATCTTGTCTAAAAATGATACAGAAAAACTGGTTCATACATTTGTCACGTCTAGACTGGACTATTGCAATGGTTTGTTATCTGGGTGTCAAAATACTTCTTTAAAAAGTCTTCAGTTGACCCAAAATGCTGCTGCCAGAGTCTTAACTGGAGTTAGTAGGAGAGATCATATCGCTCCAGTTTTAGCTTCTCTACATTGGCTCCCTATCAAATCCAGAATTTAATTCAAAATCTTATTTCTAACCTACAAATCTCTCAACAACCTAGCTCCATTTTATATTACAGATCTTATTGTTCCATTATTTCCTTACAGAGCACTTTGCACTCAGTCTGCACGCTTAGTAGCAGTTCCTAGAGTTTCTAAAAGCAGAATGGGAGGAAGATCTTCCAGTTATCAGGCTCCTCTCTTGTGGAACCAACTTCGTTTCTGTCTGTGAGGCTGACACATTGTCCAGTTTTAAGACTGGGTTTAAGACTTTCCTTGTTGAGAAATCCTATAGTTAGTGTTGACTTGTTCTGCTGCTTGAAGCTTAGACTACTAGAAGACAAACTGACCTCATTTTCTTAAATGAATTGCTAAAATTGAATTGTTTTCATCTGATACTATTTCTATCTTAACATGTGATTCTTGACCTGCCATTGTGTATCTGTTCCTCTCCAACCCAGCCGATCGAAGCAGATGTCCGCTTGTCCTGAGCCTGGTTCTGCTAAATGTGTCTTCCTCATGAGGGAGTTTTTCCTTTCCACTGTCACCTTCATTGCTTGCTCAAGATGAGAGTTCTGTGATGGAGTTAAATTCAAAGCAGTCTGCTCCTCAGATAAATAATGTTAACTTATTATTTTTATATATGAATGTTTGTGTTCAGTGCCCTGAGATGACTTCTGTTGTGACTTGGCACTATATAAATAAACTGACTTGAATTGAATTGATTTGTCTTGACTTGCTGTGTTGTGCTGCCAGTCAGACATCAGGGTATGTTGACAAGCTTCATTAGCTCCGCCCACATTGCATCACTGAGTTCTTCCAGTCTATATTCCTGTGTAGATAATAATAATAATAATAATTGTCTAAGCTTGTCATCTGCGTATGTTTCACATACACAGACGAAATTCGTCTCTGCATTTAACCCAACCACCTACCAGGCGGTGCAGTGAGCAGCCATAGAAGGCGCTCGGGGAGCTGGAGAAATAGGTGTGCACTCATAGACACCCCAAGATGTGTAGTGGCCGGGACGCGAACCCGCGTCCTTCGGGTCCCAAGTCAAACGCCCTAACCACTACACCATCTTATGTGAATTGTTGATAGTTTTCTTTTTCTTCCTTTAATAATATGTTGCTTCTTTATCTTCTAAATGGTAGTACAAGGTTCAAGCAGCCTCTCTGTGTTCAAACCATGACAGAGAGGGACTCATACCAGTGACTCGTCTCTGTCCTGAATCTTCTATCTTCATCTTTGCGCAGTGGCAGTATCGTAGCCTGTGAGGTAGATCCGAGGCGCGATTATTGCTAGTTGAAAACTTTACCCAATACCCCGCCTTGATGACTGCAAATACAGTCAGCAATGGCAATTTTTGACAGTCTTAACAAAGACTGAATGTTTTGTTGAAAAAAACAAATACTGTTCAATAAGTGGTCAATTCTTCTGTACCAGACAATGAATAGATACATTAAGTGTAGATACACCTGTTGTTCTGACTGAAGTCTCACTCTGTTAAATTAAGCCAGTTCATACACAAGCTCAACATATTTTTCCTTTAAAATAATACATTTACTCAGATTAAACTTTTGATCTGTCATCTATGTTCTATTACGAATAAAATATTGACATTTGCCAGCTCCACATCATTGCATTCAGTTTTTATTCACAATTTGTTTAGTGTCCCAACATTTTTTGAATCCTGTTTGTAAAATGTATAAATATTAATATTATTATTTTTATTCAAAGTGATGACACATGCTGAATGGCAATAAAAATATTCCGTTGAGGAAAGAGAACAGCAAAGAGTTTCCATTGATAATAATTAAAAGCAATTTATGATGCAAAGCAGATAGATGTACTGAAGGATACACCAAAATGCAGGAAATGACATCTCTGTTATTCAAAATTTCTGTGAGACGAACCAAGACACCCCCGCCCAGGGCCGGCCCATGCCTCCATGGGGCCCTAAGCGAAATTTGGTTTGGGGCCCTCTATTTCTTCTAATAATGTGCATCACTACAATCAACAGTCAGATGATCGGATCATCAGATCGACTGCCTGGCCGACATCCATGATTGGATGGCCTCAAACTTCTTAAGGTTCAATGAGAAGAAATCTGAAGTCATGTTGTTCCACCCCAATGGCTCATTCAGAAACCACGACATTGACCTTCTCTCTCCAGCCCCGCTAAAGAAACAAAGGGTCACTAATCTGGGGGTGATAATGGACCCTTCCCTGAAACTTAACAGTCACGTAAACATGATTGTTAAATCTTGATTTTTTTCAGCTGAGGCAGCTGTTTAATCTGAAGCCCATACTCCATCCATCCATTTTCTTCCGCTTATCCGGGGTCGGGTCGCGGGGGTAGCAGCCTAAGTAGGGAGGCCCAGACTTCCCTCTCCCCAGCCACTTGGAGCAGCTCCTCTGGGGGAATCCCAAGGCGTTCCCAGGCCAGCCGAGAAACATAGTCCCTCCAGCGTGTCCTGGGTCTTCCTCTGGGTCTCCTCCCGGTGGGACATGCCCGGAACACCTCACCAGGGAGGCGTCCAGGAGGCATCCTAACCAGATGCCCGAGCCACCTCAACTGGCTCCTCTCGATGTGGAGAAGCAGCGGCTCTACTCCGAGTCCCTCCCGGATGACTGAGCTTCTCACCCTATCTCTAAGGGAGAGTCCAGACACCCTGCGGAGAAAACTCATTTCAGCCGCTTGTATCCGAGATCTCGTTCTTTCGGTCACAACCCAAAGCTCATGACCATAGATGAGGGTGGGAACGTAGATCGATCGGTAAATTGAGAGCTTTGCCTTTTGACTCAGCTCTCTCTTCACCACGACAGACCGGTACAGCGCCCGCTTCACTGCGGACGCTGCACCTATCCGCCTATCGATCTCACGCTCCAGTTTTCCCTCATTCGTGAACAAGACCCCGAGATACTTAAACTCCTCCACTTGGGGAAGGACCTCCTCCCCGACCTGAAGCCCATACTATCCATAAAGAACCTTGAGACAGTGATCCATGCTTTCATAACATCGAGGCTCGATTACTGCAATTCACTTCTGTTCGAAATCAGTCAGTCCTCCATTGCACATCTACAGCTGGTCCAAAATGCTGCAGCTCGATTTTTAACTGGTACAGGCCATAGAGAGCACATCACACCAGTTTTGTCCTCCCTGCACTGGCTACCCATTCACCTTCAGATCCAGTTTAAAATACTCATGTATGTTTTTAAATCTTTGAACAGTTCCGCTCCACCTTATCTCACTGACCTTCTGCAGCCATATGTCCCACGGCGCTCTCTGAGGTCAGCAGACCAGATGCTTCTGTCAGTCCCAGAAACTCTTAGCAATCTAAGTGAAGATTAGAGCGATTTGTCTTCAGTTTGGGAAGCCGAAGTTATTTCGGGTTATGAGCAAGAAACAGCAGGTTCTAATTTAGGTCTGCAGCCGTATTTATTTCAGCCTTACCGTTCAGAAGCGAGGGGGGGTCCGAGGGGTGCAGCTTTATTCATAGCAGACGCTCTGACTGACATTCCTGCACCTACGTCACAGACAGGGCATGCGGAAGTACCCGGATGTCCCGTGAAGAAACACAGCGCAAATTTTAAACTTTGAAACGAATTTTCATTAATTTATCATTTTGTTTGCAACAACGAACATAGTTGAATGATACAAGATATATATGTTGTGTCATTTTATGCAAAGTTCAAAAATGATGTCACACACACTTTAAGTATAGCTTGAAAACCCACTGATATTATTTTGCCTTTAACACAGTGTGATTTGTTTAGATCCTCTCTGTTCTGTACAGTGTTGGCCATTTTAGTTAGTTTCTGTTGCTATTTATATCTATATTTTTATTTTATGTTTTCCTGTCCACTGTGCTTTTTGTTTCTATTGTACAGCACTTTGGCTGGCCTTGTTGCTGTTTTAAGTGCTCTATAAATAAATTGGTATGGTATAATTTGCCACCTAACATAAACTCACTGCAACTCTGACAGCCCTGTTTGGGGGGCAAGACTTGTTTTTTTTCTTCTTTTTCTGCATGTAAAGAGAATGATTTACATATCACACACAAACACACAAACACACACACACACACACACATACACACACATCTATCTATCTTGTTCAAAAAAGCTTTCAGTGTGTAACTTTTATTACTTTGGTATTTTAGGATGTAGCTTTTTTATTTCCATTGCCTCATTTTATTGCTGTTACTTTTATTCTATTTTCACTGATTTATTGTACCGGTTTTTATATTTACTGTCCTGTTAAGCACCTTGGTCAATGCAAGGCATTGTAGGAAGGTGCTATACAAATAAATTTTATTATTATCTATCTATCTATCTATCTATCTATCTATCTATCTATCTATCTATCTATCTATCTATCTATCTATCTATCTATCTATCTATCTATCTATCTATCTATCTATCTATCTATCTATCTATCTATCTATCTATCTATCTATCTATCTATCTATCTATCTATCTATCTATCTATCTATCTATCTATCTATCTATCTATCTATCTATCTATCTATCTATCTATCTATCTATCTATCTTCTACACACAGCAGGAAACCAGGAAATCAACAACAGATGCTCAAAAAACTAATATGTCCGTGTTGGGAGAGAAAAATACTTTACTGCAGCAGCAGCAACATTTACCAGGTACACAGAACGGTGTCAGAACAGCCGTGGTGCATTCAAAAACTAAGGATTCATGAAATTCAGAAAGAAAACAAGCTACTGTATAATCAAAGAGAACTTAGCTCAGCAAGCAAACTAACCATATATTAACAATGTGGGCGTTCTAAAAAAAGTTGTATAAAAATCATTATAGCCAACCAGTAGAGGGCGCTTATAAACCACACACATGCAGGACATCTATAATACATATTTTAGCAAGAATTTCACTACAAAATAATCAAAGTTTATACCCGTTATATATATACAGTATATATACAGGTCACAATGACATCCATGTGTCATCTACCATTNTATATATATATATATATATATACACTGTATTTATATATACTGTATTTATATATATTTTTTTAAATAAAATAAATTCAGTTCCACTTAGGGGGCCCCTGTATATGAAATGATTTACACAAAATGTTCGGTATGGCGTTGATCATTTGCTCTAAAGGCTGAGGTTAGTAGAGGTAGAGTAGATAGTGACAGAGTGAAGAAATATGTTAAAAATATATTGTTAGAGAAGTTACAGACTGCATTACAAAGTTACATAGTGCAGCTTTAATGTGAGTTAATCTATATAATCTGTAAATAATGTGTGTATAAAACATATACACACATGTTCTTATTGTGTATATATATATATATATATATATACAGTATATATATATATATATATATATATACATATATATATATATATATATATATATATATATACAGGTATTCCCCGATTTACGAGCGAGATCCGTCACAAGGGGGCGCTCGTAAACCGGAAATCTCGTAATTTGGAACGGCCGCCATTTCTCTCGTAAACCCGGAAGTCCGCTCGTAAATTTCGCCAGCGCACCTAAAAACACTCTATTTTCATCTAAAAACTACTTTTGAGTGCATAAAAATGATCGGAAACGTGTGTTTATATGCTTAACTTGCTAACTGTAGTGAAAAAACACATGAAAACTCAGTATTTTTTTCGTTTTTTCCAAAAATTCAACCCGGAAGTCCGCTCGTAAATTTCGCCAGCGCACCTAAAAACACTCTATTTTCATCTAAAAACTACTTTTGAGTGCATAAAAATGATCGGAAACGTGTGTTTATATGCTTAACTTGCTAACTGTAGTGAAAACACATGAAAACTCAGTATTTTTTTCGTTTTTTCCAAAAATTCAACCCGGAAGTCCGCTCGTAAATTTCGCCAGCGCACCTAAAAACACTCTATTTTCATCTAAAAACTACTTTTGAGTGCATAAAAATGATCGGAAACGTGTGTTTATATGCTTAACTTGCTAACTGTAGTGAAAAAACACATGAAAACTCAGTATTTTTTTCGTTTTTTCCAAAAATTCGCAGCTCGTAAGTCTGGAACCTCGCAGATCAGAGCGCTCGTAATTCGGGGACTACCTGTATATATATATATATATATATATATATATATATATATGTATATAAATATATATAAATGAAATGCTTCATGGAAAACACAAAATGTTTGGTATGGCGTTGATCATTTGAGTGCACTGCACCTAACCAACTTTGGAGAGGTCACAATGACATCCATGTGTCATCTACCATTCTGGTACCTGAGACACTGACCACATCACTACTATGTGACGTCCACACTCCCCTCGAGCACCTGCCCACACTGACCATCCCTCAGGTGGTGAACTGCACCTTACCAACTTTGGAGAGGTCACAATGACATCCATGTATCATCTACCATTCTGGTACCTGAGACACTGACCACATCACTACTATGTGACGTCCACACTCCCCTCGAGCACCTGCCCACACTGACCATCCCTCAGGTGGTGAACTGCACCTTACCAACTTTGGAGAGGTCACAATTACATCCATCATCTACCATTCTGGTACCTGAGACACTGACCACATCACTACTATGTGACGTCCACACTCCCCTCGAGCACCTGCCCACACTGACCATCCCTCAGGTGGTGAACTGCACCTTACCAACTTTGGAGAGGTCACAATTACATCCATCATCTACCATTCTGGTACCTGAGACACTGACCACATCACTACTATGTGACGTCCACACTCCCCTCGAGCACCTGCCCACACTGACCATCCCTCAGGTGGTGAACTGCACCTAACCAACTTTGGAGAGGTCACAATGACATCCATGTATCATCTACCATTCTGGTACCTGAGTTACTGACCACATCACTACTATGTAACGTACGTGCTCCACTTGAGCACCTGCCCACACTGACCATCCCTCAGGTGGTGAACTGCACCTAACCAACTTTGGAGAGGTCACAATGACATCCATGTGTCATCTACCATTCTGTTACCTGAGACACTGACCACATCACTACTATGTGATGTCCACACTCCCCTCGAGCACCTGCCCACACTGACCATCCCTCAGGTGGCCATGTGACAGTAGTGTCTTCTAACCCTGCCAGAAGTGAGTGTCTGAACCACATTTCCCTAACATCCCTAATGGCAAAGGTGCCACAACTGCCATTCCAAACATTTATACATATATATGGAGTACATATATATGTATATTACAATCAAATACATTGAGCGCTTTTTATGCACCTGTTTTCAAGATGACTTTCACTTATGGTTCTGACCCCAAAAAAATTCTGGGTTAAAATGGGTTCAAATGAAATAGAGCCATAAAAAAACACTATGTCAGCATCATTTTGAACCTTTTAGCGTTTATTTTCAATAATTTTTCTTCTGTTTTACCTGTTGGGGCACAGATGCATTTTGGGAAATTGAAGCTAGCTGCGTGACGTCACCAACGTCTATGCGGTTGTTTGTCGCTTCCTGTAAAATAGAGGAGGCTTGTTTTAGTCTAAAGTCGCTTATACATTTTTTGAGTCGCAGGGTGAGGTTTTTTGGCTTTGTTTTCAACATTAAGTCACTTTTTTGGGCTTGTTTTTCTGTCCAAGTGACAGCAAAATATGAGTGGTAGGTATTTTGTCCCTTCACGCCACCCTTCCATGTATGTTACGTTCAGGTGCGGTTGGGGACACACGACAGGCTGTTTTTCAGCGGTAAAAACAATATTAGCGCAAGTAATGACGCTTATCAGAGCTTGAGCAGAATACTGACAACTTCTTGTAAGTTTCCTTGCACTGATGAGAAGGATAAAGATTGGTGTATTTTTGTGTGTGATGCTTACACTGTTTCTTACATCTTGATGAAGGTGTGTCACAAGGAATGTTGCAGTAAGAAATCTCCAACGGGCAGTGAGGTGAGTCATCTGTGCTAAGTGCAGCTTCATGCTAATGTGCTGCTTATCTGAATATATGTTCAGTGGTGGAGAAAGTACTCAAACACTGTACTTAAGTAAAAGTACAAATAAACAGACAAAAATGTACTCTAGTAAAAGTAGAAGTACCATATTAATGTTTTTACTTAAGTAAAAGTAAATAAGTACTTGCTTTTAAAAATACTTAAAGTATTAAAGTAAAAGTACTTGCTGAATGTATTACCTAATGCAAGTGCACCTACTGTATGTATATTTTCTGTCATACATTAATAGTGTTGAGCCATTTTAAAGAACAATGCTGCAGATAATACATGTTTTTATTGTGTTTACTCTGTGACACAGTTCACATTTGGACTTGTGATTCTGTGCATCAGAATTTCAGGGATGACACGTAGAGTTAAATGTCATAAGCAAAATAAGAATAATAAGGAATGATTATACCTCTGAAAGTTTCTATTTAACACAAAGTAAAACCGATGTGTCTTTTTAACTGCAGTAAACACATTTAAGTTAAAATTGTCTGCCTGAAAAAAGGAGCATTACACCTAACAAAGGAACAGGCTCTGATCATTTCAACTGCAATTTGTCTTCAACTTTTAGTTAAAATACTGCTTTTCACATGACGTAGCGACTTGTAGATCACGTGACCGAATCGCCATTTTGGTGGCGGAAGAAGCCGAAGTGTGGGTAGACGCGCCAGTTCGTTTCTTTGTTGTTGGATTTCTAGTAATTTCTAGCAATCATGGTCCAAGGTTGCGTTGCCGTTCGCTGCAACAACCGTGCTGGTTGCGGTGATGTGAAGCGGTCCTTTTTTTAATTCCAAAGGTCTTAAAACACCAAGGAGAAGCAACGAAAGAACTATCAGCAAAGCGACGTGACTTGTGGCTGGCGAGAATCAACCGCAGGGATTTCACCCCATCCAAATATTCAAGAGTATGTTCAGACCACTTCAAAAATGGTGAGTGTTGTTAAAAACACAGAGAAATGGTCAAATGTAAATGAACAGTCAAAGTTAGCTGAACGCTGAGTAATCAAGCCATGTAAATGTGCATGTAGACTGTCAGATTATGCACAACAGAAAGTCAGGGCAGGTTGCAACCTTTTCTTTTTTCTGTATTTTCCAGGTAAACCTGCTGCCCTTTTTGACCAGACAAATCCTGACTGGGCTCCTAATCTCAACCTGGGTTATGACATGTTTGCACATTCAGCCAGAGAAAATGCATCAAACAGGTGGCTATATGATGTTATTGCCTTGTATAACAAGTAAAGTCATATTTTGTATAATTATGACTAGGGCTGTGTAAAAATATTGATATTGCGATAAATATCGATTTTTTCTTTCCTAGAAAAAAATCGATATTCATCTGCAAGTATCGTACCTTAAAAAAAAAATATTATTATTATTTTTTTTTGCTTTTTGAATGTCCAGAAGGCCAGACTTTGCTTATTTAGATATCTCTGCATCCCTGGCACCAGTGTATCTTCAGAGAGAGTCTTCTCCACCCCTGGAGATATCATCACTGTGCAGAGAAGTGCACTTCTCCCAGAGCACGTTGATCAGATTCTATTTCTAAACAAAAATCTGAGGAGAATGTAGCTCACTTGGTCTGCAGAGTAGACTTTCTGTTTAGAGTTCACTTATTAGTCAGGGTCTATCTACAGGCCTTAAGCTGCTCTGCTAAGATGGGTGCATTTCAAGTTAAATGTTCTTCATTACTTGAATTATAGACTGTTTTGGAGAAGTCATATTACTGTTCACTCACCAAGCACTAAGAGTGATTCCTTCAGATGTTAAGTGTCAAGGTTAAAAAGGTTTCAAACTATTCAGAGCAGGGCACTTGGTGCACTTTATTTACTTTACAAATGCATGTAAGCTACAGTTTTTACTGTTTCAATTGAAAGAAACATGTTTTCTCACGACTTCTTTGATTCATTTTGTCCAGCTGTCACACGCTAAGTACACGTCATTCAGTTAAAGACTTATAACATGCCAAGTTATAAGTCATCTCCAAGAACTCCAAGTTCTTAACGAACTCTTTGGAGGAACGCTTTATTTTGAAAACTAACCAGGACATGCCACGGTCTTTGTTTGTCTGTTTGTTACGACATGTTACTGTGCCTTTAAGAGATG
>JBBPBX010023381.1:0-23655 GCA_038048925.1 Garcialebias charrua | reverse complement strand
AAGCGACACGGTGTGGTTATTGAGTTCCCGCGGACACTACAGTCATTACTTAGTCATCAGAATTTTTTTTGTTTTAGTCTAATTTTAGTTGACAAATCAATGAAAACATTTAGTCGACGAAAATAATTAGTCGACAAAATTAACACTGCGACATCCAGCCTTTCTGGCATTATTCAAAACATTTCATAGATTATTTATACTGTTCTGCTGAACACAACTATTTTGACCCCTCGGCAGGTCTCATCAGGCGGTGATGGCTTTCATGTAAAAAGCAACATGTATGCCATAGATTTCCCTGCTATAGTTGTGGGTTTGTTTGTAACTTGTTTTTGTTTGGGTTCGTTACTTTGTAACCTTTTTTTTAGTGTGTGTGTGTTTGGGGGGGGGTGTTTCTAATAAGTGTTTTTCGTTGTTGTTCGTCCATACTCGCTCGTAGCTAAAAGCTAAATGGTAGTCCACCAAGATGGCGCTGACCGAAAAAAAACCCCACCGGATATGACGTCCGTGAAAAGCATCTATTGTGTTTAACACAAAGTAAAACTGATGTGTCTTTTTAACTGCAGTAAACACATTTAAGTTAAAATTGTCTGCCTGAAAAAAGGAGCTTTACACCTAACAAAGGAACAGACTCTGATCATTTCAACTGCAATTTGTCTTCAACTTTAGTTAAAATACTGTCCAGTCAACCTTGTAATGGGTCAATATGAACAATATTGTAACTTCCTGACATCATTTTCGAAACGTAGGCCAGAGTGTCGAGCCATTTGGAAACATGTCTTGTCTCCTAACATCCCATGAACTGACACATTTTAATATTGAAGCAAGAATTGATTGTTCACGTTCAGAAGAAGTTGGTTTTCAAAGTTTTTTGAGTCCAGTCTGGCTCTTTTGGGAGAGAGAATCTGTCCTGCTGTATTGAACAGTATTTCAATAGTCTTTCAATAATATTTCAATAGTCTTTCAATAATATTTCAATAGTCTTTCAATAATATTTCAATAGTCTTTCAATAATATTTCAATAGTCTTTCAATAATATTTCAATAGTCTTTCAATAATATTTCAATAGTCTTTCAATAATATTTCAATAGTCTTTCAATAATATTTCAATAGTCTTTCAATAATATTTCAATAGTCTTTCAATAATATTTCAATAGTCTTTCAATAATATTTCAATAGTCTTTCAATAATATTTCAATAGTCTTTCAATAATATTTCAATAGTCTTTCAATAATATTTCAATAATCTTTCAATAAGGTCATGGGTGTTGTGTATCTTCTGGCTGACTCTCCGCGGTGGAATCCGTTTTGGGTGTGTTAGTGGTGCTGTGGGTGCTCCCAGCTCAATGACGTTTATACTAGAATATACTTCAGTGGTTATCATAGTTCTTTGTTCTTTGGAGGAACGCTTTATTTTGAAAACTAACCAGGACATGCCACGGTCTTTGACGAGGAAGGCAGGCGTCACGACACGCGAATCTATAAACACGCCGAGGTACAACTGGACTTCACGGACAGATGACCTGTGAGTCCAAGACTGCTTCTACAACTCTATCCACCGAGACGAACGTCCAAAGGTACAGAGTGCTGATGTTTTTGGATCGTGCTGTGAGGTCGAGCTGGTTCTCGTACGGAGGAGTGTCATTTCTAGTTAAAACTCAAAATAGATGACTCTCTAAACTTCCCTTTCTTCCATTTCCTCTTAAACCTCTCTTATCTTAATTTCTAAGCTGGAAACTACATTTTAAGTCATTAAGCTGACCTCTTTACCTTAATTAATTTACTTATTCAGATTGAATAGTAATTTCACGGATTCTTTTCTTTTTCAGTTTACCCAATATTTCTGTGATCTTTATGATGGATAAGTAAAACAGAAGCCATAGAGTGACAATGGACACGTTAACTTAGTTTGGTATGCCAAAGACACTACCATTTATTTAGAATAAATCAACTAAATTAACACCATTACACTTGATTGACATGATTTCAGTTTCTTTCAATTTAATACGTCAGCACCTTTAAATTGTAACAACAGACATAAATACAGGATGTCATTATACTTAGTCTGTGGCTCAGTCTTAGCTTAAAAATAGTTACCAGCTTAGAAATGGAGATGGAGAAATTTAAGAAGGAGAGGTTAAAGGAGGAAGTTATTTATCTTGAGTGTAACCAGAAATGACACTTTCCATCCGACTTCTGCTAAACCCCAGGTACGTTTGTAAACAGCTCTTTACCTTTTGACGACAGCCCGGTAAGAGAAGACCTTGTAGCTTTTCAGATGTACGGGGTCCTTGCGGGGACCAGTACATCTGAGCAGGTTATTCGTTTACCTTCCCAACGTCTCCTGGTTTCGCGTTGGTCATCAGAAAATGCGTCAGCTCCTGGTCTGACTTCAAGATAACTTATTCCAGGAAGGAATAAACAAAGTTTTGAGCTTACGCTCGTTCGAAGTGGACTCATAACAACATGTTATTAGTCCTTAACTGGATGACGTGTCCTTAGCGTGTGACTGAGTTCATCCAGCTCTTTGGGACGACCTCACATCTTGAAGTTCCCAGCAGACTTCCTCGTTCCAGCAAAAACTTAGAACTTAGTAGAAGATCTGAGAAAGAGAGGACTTGTCCCTTTCCCATTGGTCCAAAAAAGAACCAGTCGAGCAGTTCACTTGTTATCACGATTCAAGGTGAAATTCAGAGCAGAGGGAAATTGTTTAGGAAAAGTATCTGAGGGAGAAGACTTTCAGACGCTAGATGAGAGTTTTAGCTGAAACTCAACAAAAACAATTTCTGTGTAAGTCAGTTTGACCTTTTATCTGAACTTTGACACCCTTTCATTTGATCAAGTAACACAGTCATGCTTCACATTTAAAGAATAACATAGCATATAACATATATCATGAAAATGACAAAAGTTATTCTTTTGATTACATTAGAATAAAATCAAAGATAGAAATAGTCTCTTTTGGTGACTATGTTCTCCGATTACAACTAATAGAATGGACCCTCTGTGGTTAAGTTAAAGATACTGTTAACAGTGTTTCATTAGAAATTAAAGTGAAGTTATGGTTTATTAACAAGTACTTCTTGTTACATAGAAAAAGCACAAAAAGTCTGTGCTCACCTAATGCGATTTAACCATACGTCCATATCTCATACAAGCCTGTTATTTTTGTTTATGATAATAATAATAATAATAATAGAAATAATATTGCATTAGTCTTTCTTTTTGAGGCCCTCAAAGACGCTTTACAAATTTCTTGCATCATTTAATAAGACACACATTCACACACAATGTTTTATGAAGTAGAAGTTTTAAAGTGCAAAAGCAGTTGATCACATATCAAAGTTATATTACAGTTGTTTAGTTGTGCTTCATTTTTTCTTTACGAGGTGTGTGTTGTACATTGACTCAGACTGAAAGTAATTACATCAAATAGACCTTTTACCAGTTGACGTCATCACGCAAAGCTTGCCTGAAACGAGCGTTCTGATTGGACGGCAAAAGCCGCGCCGATTTGAAACCGGATCTCGGGGGGTTAGTAGGAAGTAGCCGGGTAGCTTTAATGATGGCGAGTAGTAATTTAGAAGCTTGGTTTCTTAAAATAGTGGACAACAACTGGTCAAAATGCCTGAACATCGTGCCGCGGATCCGAGAGGAGGTGATAGTGAGGCAGCTGTCGCGTGGGGCCACCGTCTCTAAGACAACAATAGCTGAAACAAGAAAGTTGAAGTCTGCAAGATCTATCGCCTTTACAAAAGATGGACATGTTCAGCTCGTGGGTGTTTGTGGCACTGCTGACGATAGTGTTCGTGCTGGCACTGTTGTCATTCATGCTAAAGTAAAGGCAAGCATGAAGCAACGCAACTATCGGGTGTTTATGGCGCTGATGGAAAATGGGGAAATCCTTCAGGCTTCTTGCGAATGTCCAGCAGGGTGAGCCAACTCTCTCGTGTAGTTGTCAACAACGTTATATCCAAGCGTCAGAAAATACATGTTTTAAATTTCTCACATCAATACTTCTGATATTTATACTGATTTGGTTATTGTTACGGGTTTAACTTCTTCTGTTAGCTGCTAACTAGCGCCATGTAGCCACAGTATGTAAACAAAAACATGACGTTTGAGTCAGTCACACCATGTTTTAAATTTCTCACACCAATACTTCTGATATTTAGACTGGTTTGGTTATTGTAACTGGTTTAACATCTTCTGTTAGCTGCTATAAATAGCACCATGTCTTCATAAGAGCTGTCATTATACTGTAAGCACAGTATGTAAACAAAAACATGACGTTTGAGTCATTCAATATTCGTCACTATTTGTTTTTTTGTTACAGTTAACTATGTCTTATAAACAACACTAGACAATTGGTGATGTTGTAATGTGAAAAATAATAACTATCCCAAGCGATACATTTATTAGCTTTCCTGGGAAAATTGATTTATGTTTGATAACGTATTTACTATTACACTTTTGACACTGTTCATACAGCTGACACTGTATGAGACGTAGTGTGTGAAAATGTTAAATGTATTACCAAAAAGATATTTTGCATGTGAATTCCCTGACACATATGGTTGTATATTGTGTTTGTGATTATATTTGCAGGCAAGGAGGTGGCTGCAACCATGTTGCTGCATTGCTTTTTGAATTGGAGAAACACCAAAGTAGTGGGGTGTTGGAAATACACTCAAAACCAACTTGTACTCAGTTACCTTGTACATGGAAGGGACCAGCCCAAAAACGACCGGCACCTGCTACTTGGGATGAGTTGCAAGTTTTAAAGTGAGTGTAATCATTGTTCCTGAACAAAATTCATATTAAGCTTATAACACAAATACCCAGAAAGGTGACTTTAGGTGTCCAACTTCACCAACAACTGGAATAACACAATATCACTTATTATGTCTTATTCCAGTCCAAAAAAACTATTCCACATTATCCAATTGTAGTTTATTCAATTGTGTTAATTGTTGTTAATTGTTTTCTAGTGGCACTAGATAAAAAAATAAAAGCACTAAGAAATAAATGCAACCACATAGTTACGGTTTTAAAAGCTTTCTACAATTCTAAGATCTGGAATAGTTTTTGGACATTTAACAAAAACACTTCAACAAACAGATTTGCTATTATGTGTTTGATATCAACCACATTCTTCATCTTTTTGTCCTTTAAGGCATGACATCCGAGTCGACAAGTTTTCCAGGAGAACGCTGAACAGCTTGAATTTTGACCCACGACATCCTGATGACCGGAATCAGCCCATGACTGCTGGTCTTCACAAGGACTTGTTGAGCGTGGAGCCATTGTTGCCCTTTTGCAGGTTGTATTATTACACTTTAAAAACCACTAACGCTTATCTGCATGTTCCTTTAATTCATTTATTTTGTCTAGATCAGGAGTCGGCAACCTGCGGCTCTATAGCTTTAACTTTAGCTCTCTTTAACTTTTTCCTTTACAGTATTTCTATTCTTAATTCTTATTTTCAACCATAGTGAAATACATAGGTCTGTATAGTTTTATTTTTTTATAATTTCGTTAAAAAATTCCCCCACCTCTTTACAATAATCTGATTTTTTTCATTTGTCTGAAATTGTATGCATATGAATAAAAATTTAAATCCATTACATATTTTTAGCTTTAAAATGTCACCACCTACTGGCAACAAAATTCTCCTCAAAAAAAGTTAAAGTGACCCATGGGCCACCAGCTGGTAACAGCTGTAGCAGGTTGTTGCGGCTCTGGACACATTGAATTGAGTGCATGAAGGTTTAAAAATGGCTCTTTTGATCAGAAACACTGCAGACCCCTGGTCTAGATTTTCAAGCTTCATGTTTATTTCTTTTGAGGTACGCTGTTCCCCTGGCGGCAGTTCCGGACCCTCCAGCAGCAGAAGAGTTAGGTGAAGATCTCGGCCCATTTCCGGTCTCCATCTTCACCATCAGAGAGGCCTGTCAGAAGTACAAAGCATCTTTAAACGTCTCACAAGAACAATCTGATTCAATTGAGGCAGAAACACGCAAACAGTCGTCCTGTGATTTATGGTTCAAACACAGAAAATTTCGTTTGACTTCATCAGTTATGCACAGAGTTTTTGTCATGCGGCCATCTACAAACCCAAAAAAATTTCTGGCACAAAAGCTGTACTGCTCTGAAAGACTGCAAACAAAAGAAATGAAGCTTGGGATTGAGCGAGAAGAAGCAGCGGCACAAAGGTACAAGTTGAGTAGAGATCTTAAGGAGAACGAAGACATTACCTTGCTCCGTTCCGGCTTGCGTGTCTCCACTAAGCATGGATTCCTGGCAGCCTCCACTGACCGGCTGGCCATCGACAGGTCTGGCGCAGTCCGTCTGTTGGAAATAAAAAATCCAGCAAACTGTTGGGATGCTACAAACATGGATGACATATGCAAAAAACAGTCATGTCTGCAGATTGACACAAATACCTCAAGCATC
The DNA here is from genome assembly GCA_038048925.1 of Garcialebias charrua. Lineage (NCBI taxonomy): Eukaryota > Metazoa > Chordata > Actinopteri > Cyprinodontiformes > Rivulidae > Garcialebias > Garcialebias charrua. Next base: position 17,203 of record JBBPBX010023381.1, on the reverse strand, counting down.
ACACTGAACAGAAAACATGCTTATTACACTCAGGTTCAATCCCAGTTGTACTGTTACGAATTACCAGAGTGTGATTTTGTGTTGTGCACAAAATCATTCCTGCATGTAGAAACAGTGAAGGCAGACTTTTCTTTCATGCAGAAGCTGCTACACAAAGCAGAAGGTTTTTTTGATAACATCTTTCTGCCAGAAACTGTGTTCCCTAGAGTGAAACACAACCTTGATCCAATTGATATAAGAACATGTTGAAGTGGGTTTTTTTTTTTGGTGATTTGTAGCAATGGCAGTTTCTGGTGCTATTTTTGTGCTAGGTGAATATTTGTAATGATTTTTGCAATTTTTTTTAACAGCGTTCCAAAAAATGTTGCAGTTCTGCGCTTGTTGCACAATGTTATGCTTGTGGTTTCATGAAATGTTGGTGGGTAGTGTATTTGTGTCGTTTCTGGGGAGAAAAGTTATGCTGCTGTGTTTGCACAATGTCAACGTTCTAACTACATCGGATGTTCTAGTATTTTGATTTTTCCTGAAAAGGATTAAATTCAGCAGAAGTTTACACATTTTCAGGATGTTTGTTACAGAGTATTTGACGCTGTTTTTTCATAATGTGAAGATGCTTCAAAAACATTTTTCATTATCCTACAACTCAATGTTTCTGGAGAAATTGTGAAGTTCCCCGTGATGTTTTTGCACAATGGTACTTTAATATGATGTTTACAGCTACTGATTAAATACAGCTGAAGATTGTACGTTACACAGATGTTTCAAACATATTTATTTTGTAATAAAAGAAACTGTGCCTTTCTGAAATGGCTGCATTTATATGTGAAGTATACCCAACAAACTTTGAACACTTTCTGTGTTTTGCATCGAAAAAAAGTTAATGTCCAAAGCTCGTAATGAAAATAGGAAAACCGTTACCTTGCAGATGGGTGCTTGAAACAGAGTCAAGTAAGCACAGGTGTGTACGATGTCCTCCAGAATAGGGTGCAGTGTTAGTGGCATGGTCCCATCCAGAAGATGGAAAGATTTTATCCGGCCAATCAGTCGCTCAACATGAATGCGCACTTCAGCGATTTGTCTGGTCTGCTCCACCTGTAAAATAGATGAAGAACAGTTTCTGGCAGATTAGAACACAAATATGAAGAGCTCAAAACGCAATATTCTTTATTATTTATGTTAAAGGTTCAGTACTTACCACTTAGTGCTTAGGACACAACACTCCTTGAACAATGCATACCTCATCCTCAGTGAACTGCTTGTTCCCTGGATGTAGAAATGGTGGCAGGTTCAGACTAGCTCCCCTTTTTTCCACCTCTGACTTCACATCGAATCCTTTGTCAGCAAGGACTCTGTCACCGGGTTGAAGGTAATCAAGAAACCCACAGTTGACAGTGATGAACTTGTCCGATGATCCTCCACAGTACAAAGGAGATATGTAGCATAGCACTCCATCAGGTGTACATGCGACAAGTATCTGCAACATCAGAAACACTTAAATGATAACACTGAAAAAAGCATGATGACATTAAACTAAACTTTACTAAACAACTAGTGAAAACACTTTATGGCAGGGCAACATGAATAGAAACAGAAAATCGATTAAAAAAGAAGATTTTTAAAAGGACTGAATACTGTATTACCTTTGCTGTGTTGTTTTGTTTGTAAGAAGACCATGTTCGTCGCTGACTGACCAGGGAACTTGGTGCCTCTACAAAAAACTCTGTGCAGTCTATAATGCACCTCAGGTTGGAAAACTTCTGGGCTTCAACTGGCATGAAGTGGCGCACTTCAAAACGGGACGGAAAGCGGCACATATCTTGCAGTTCCAGCCTGAGTAGACGGATCCAGGAGGTAAAGATTCTGGAGAAATGTGCAGTGCTGATGCCAAGTCGGGCAGACAGATCCTCAACAAACAAGCCTAACTTAAGCCTGATTAAAACAGCTGCAAATTCATGTTTAGGTGTTAGAAGCCGCTTTGGACCAGTAATACCCTTGGCTTGGTCATAATCTACATTTTCACCCCTCCAATAGCGCATCCGTGCTGCTTTGTGGTGAAGTACTTTGTACAAAGCATCAAATGTGCTTTTGCTTTTCAATCCCAGATAAAACTGCACAGCACCATCATCAAAGGTGTCTGGATCATAACTGACTGCCTTAAGTCTTGCATCCCGTTCTTCCAGCTGCTTCCTCAATGTTGACAACTCGCTGTCTTGGCTCTTGAGCTGTTGCGTCAGTTGGTCAGTGTGGAGGTATGCTGCGTCCAGTTTGCTTTTCTGCTCCATCAATTCCTTCCTTAGTCTCTGCAACTCGGAAGAAGCATCATCTTCCATACTGGGTTCCTCCGCCGTCCCAACAGTCTCCGCTGGACAAACATCAGAAGGTGTGCTGTATGTGTGATCAGTCAGTTGGTGGCCAGTTGTAGCTGTAAAACAAATAAAGTATTAATTCATATTTCACAATAAACAAAACAGTCTTATGTATAGTTAAACTGTATGCTTATACACACAGAGCAACGAATGGTTAACTTCACTGTCACACACACAAACACACACACACACACACACACACACACCCGTCTGGTGCATGTGTGTGCATTACTTTTGACCCATAACATCCAAAGGACAATGTAGTTCAAAAATGAAATGTAGAGTAATAGAAAGATACAGGGTTTTCATTAAAAATAGTGTCAACTGCAACTTTATTTCAGATGAATTATGATGAAAAGCCTCTATGCAATGTATCATTTGCATTAACTTATAATTTAAACCAAACACATTATTTAGAGCACTTAATTTTTCAATAGCAACCTCAATTTGAGCATATATGCCATAATATTTTCTGAATTTCCTGTAAGCTAGTGATGTGTATATTCCTTTTTCAACTGAAAGATATCATTATACCATTAATACTTAACATACAGTATTTTTTTAATCCACACTGATTGGATTTGATCCATTTTAAGGATTTTTCCCAATTAATTTAATCTGATTTCACTCTATCGGTATATGTTTGATGACAGGATCATTGCTCCTTTTTTTTATGTGACAGTATGTCATGTCACAGATGCTCTCAGCAAAACTGTGCAAATAACTTACAGATAGGGTATAGAGAAATGGCCGAAATGTTTTAAAAGATACAGTGCTGTCAGACCTCAATTTATGTTTAATGTAATCCTCAACTAATAACGGATGTTAATAAAACATGTTTGTGTTGTGGAAACTACTATATTATTTCAACCCAGAAAGAGTTCAAATGATAACAGGCTAACAGTGCAGTGGTCTGTTCATTTTTAGACAACTGTATGTTTGATGAAATTTTACTCACCTGTTATTTCTTCAGAGGGGTTGAAGGAAGACTCTCCTTGCATGTCGCAGGTTGAAACTTCGACACAGCTAGTGGACTGAGGAACAGCGAGGCCTAGTAGTTCTAGTTTTTCGGTATGAGTTGTAGAACTAGCTAGCTCATCAACTGTCCAGTAGCATGTTGTTTTGCTGCGGGAGGTTGTTCTCTGTTTTGTGGGTTTCCCATGTCCAAGATGTAAAGTTGGAACGTAATCCACGGAGTTTGGATCATTAATGGATATGCCAGATAAAAAATGGCGATTACACACTTTGCTGTTTTGAGTCGGTGTGAAGTCCTCCCGGCGAAGCGCGTGAAGCCACATCTTCCTTCTTTTAGTCGCTTTACTCGACTTTCCAAGAGGGACTTGGTAAAATGAACAAGTCTCACCTTTTTCTTTTTCTCGATTACGTTCCCTGGAACACTTATAAACACAACAGAAGTCCTTTTTCCCCATTGCAAACGAAGGCAGTATTGATAACACCAGAGTAACTCCCCGCGCGGCGCGCTACCCCCAGACTTCCGGAAAATTCTGGAAAAATACGAGTGCGCATGCGCGATGACGTCAACTGGTAAAAGGTCTATTTGAGATTTTATTTGTTTTTTCTCCTCCTCCAACAACTCTGATTATGTTCATCTGTTCACAGGTATGCTCGTGCACAGGGCAGGCGACAGAAGAAGAAGCAGTGTGAAGCCATCGCAGCGGCGTTACTGGAACATACTCCAATTCCCACACCACCACCACAGCTTCCAGAACAAAGCTCATCTCACTGCACCTTTTTATTAAAGGGTAGATTGGAGGGAGTTGCTGATGAGGAAACCAATGGTGATGGGGCCAGTTCAGAACTGCAATTAGGCAACCAGATGAGAGTAGAGTTTCAGCAAATGTTGACCAGAATTAAAAACTTGGAAGACTCTCTAGCTGCTGCAACAATTGCACCACAGTCCTTTAAACATAACATAGAGAAGGTTAAATATTACACAGGACTCCCTAGTTTTGTAACACTCATGTCAGTCTTCACTTTAGTGGAACCATTCATTGTAGAAACAGTAAAGTGCAAGATAACAAAATTCCAAAAACTGATTTTGACCCTGATGAGACTTCGCCTGAGTGCTCCACTGAAAGACTTGGCTTTCAGATTTAATGTGTCCACATCAACAGCATGTAGAATTTTTCAGCAGGTCATCCATGTTTTGTATCAGAGGTGAAAGGTCTTATTATGTGGCCTGACAGAGTTGAGCTCTGATTAACTATGCCAACTGAAATTCAATCTGTACTGCTATGAAATGTTGTTCCTCATGTTGTCCATTTAATACTCTTAGAAGGATGCCTGAATTTTTTGTCTTAATTTGTGTCAAAGTCCAAAAATGCATTTGCTTTAGCTTTCCATGCTTATCGCTCAGGGAAGTCTTGTTTTGGTGATGTAAAAATGTTACTCTTTAAAGTATGTATTACCGTAAGTAATTATCCACACTGTGCAGCTGAACTGTGTCGTATGACGTTGATAAGAAACTGAGAACAATGGCCCTCATGCACGAACCGTTCGTACGCACAGATTTGTTCTTATACTGTTCGTACGAGTGATTTAGGATCATTTGTGGCATCCAACAATGTTTTCGTATCCTAAGATTTTTTTCAGATACGAACAACATTTACGAGTGGTCCGGACCTGTCGTATATTTTAGGAGCGTCAGTCTGCTGTCATCCAGACGGGATTTCTCCACTAATAACTACATATTTCGTTATTTAGAAAATATTTTGAGTTTAAAAAAGTCACGCACCACAATTGTTTTTGACAATAGGTTATTCTGTTTGAACTAGAATTATAATTTTAAGTTTAATTTGTCTGGTGTGTCGCGCAGGCTTCATGAGTCGTGCGCTCCCCTTGGTCATCAAAGCCGCTCCTCATATTAACACCCAGGTACATAAAATCCCCATACACCGCCGCAGAACAAGTACGAATTAAGACTGATTTTCATGCTATTGCTGGACTGCTGTGCAAACACCATCGGAGCAATAGATTTTTATATCTGATTCGAAATATAACCTGCAGAATGTGGTTGCGCGATGACCAGGAGGAGCGCGCATGAGAAAAGCTGCTGACCCAACACGTCCTCATGCGCTGCTCCACCGTGCGTCCATCCCCCTCTCAGTCAGCCACACATAAAAAAGAAGTGCCCAAAGTACCGATCTGTTCCGAGCCGAGTGGAACCTGCGCGTGTGTGCCACCCCCACCTCCTCTTCCCCCCTCCTCCGCCTCCATCACCTGCCCTCAGCTCCGTGCGCCGCGTTGTGCAGGCGATGGAGCCGTGAGCCGCGCGCACTGAAGAACCGAGCTGCTATGGAGGAGAAGCGCGGTGGGGGGGGGGCAGGCGTCTAGACCAGTGAGACCAGCAGACCCACCAGTCTGGACCACTTTCTGCGACACACGTGCACTCTGAGTCCAGGAACAGGGGTTTTTGTTTCCAACATCGCACAGAAAGGATGCGGGGCTTTGTGCTGCAAAACATGTTGGCACGCGTCTTGCGCAGCGTGGCATTTATTGACCATCCATCTCAGACTATTCCTTGACCACTCCTGTCTGTGCTGCGGCGATGTTTGAAGCCATTTTCAGATCAAACCATTTATTCTTGATTTCTGATACTGGACGACCCACGGGAGACAAAAGATATGCACTACAATATTAATATGAAGTTAACTTTCGAGACATTTTAATGCTTCTGTTCAAAACCACATCCGACACTTGCGGGGGGGGTGGGGGGTAGCGGTGCCACTCTTCTGAATAAGTGAAACTATAATGTAACACAGTAAAATTAAAGATATTTGACCATCCGACACTTGCGGGGGGGGGGGGTAGCCGCGCCACTGAGAGCAGAACTCCGAACGCGTGAAGTTCCTCCTTTTACTTCATGTGTTTGAATGAATGGACACTTCCTGCTGTCAGAAGGCAGGAAACGTGGCCTTATATGGTGTTTTGAGGGGTGGGAATTATGTAAATAACCTTCCGCGTGCACGAGCAGGTGAATAGAACAGGTGGGATTCATCATTATTTACACAGCTCATATACACACGTTTCCTGTGGATAGAAGAGTTTGTTGGATCTGACGTGGCATGTTCGTACGAACACTTCGTACGAACAAAAGTAGGAGAAATTTAGGATAAGAATACGAACATTTTCGTGCATGAGGGCCATTGTACATGACTTGTGAAACTGATGGACTTAAATAAAACATGATTTTTATAAACCATAGAAATACACCTGGAAAATACTTATTTTAGAAGACACATTGATCTGTACCAGACCTGAAGTCAGTCTGCAGCATATAATTAATGTAGTTAGAAGAAGATGACTCCAGATGGTTAATTTGGATTTGTGTCATCTTACTATCACAAAAATTAAGAGTATTTACCTGTTAGCATTTGATAGTGTTTTGAAATTAGTAGCGATAACCTTGACTTTGTAAGCTTACTACTGTATAATTTCATACGGTTATATTATTTCATTAAGAAACGGGCAAATAACTTTGACAAAAATAACAAAAAATCTGCAGACTTGTGTTTAGAAATGTGTTTTGCATTGTATCCTCTATGGCTAAAACAACGACATACAGCCTTTCTGGCATTATTCAAAACATTTCATAGATTATTTATACTGTTCTGCTGAACACAACTATTTCGACCCCTCGGCAGGTCTCATCAGGCGGTGATGGCTTTCATGTAAAAAGCAACATGTATGCCATAGATTTCCCTGCTATAGTTGTGGGTTTGTTTGTAACTTGTTTTTGTTTGGGTTCGTTACTTTGTAACCTTTTTTTTTAGTGTGTGTGTGTGTGTGTGTGGGGGGGTGTTTCTAATAAGTGTTTTTCGTTGTTGTTCGTCCATACTCGCTCGTAGCTAAAAGCTAAATGGTAGTCCACCAAGATGGCGCTGACCGAAAAAAAAACCCACCGGATATGACGTCCGTGAAAAGCATCTATTGTGTTTAACACAAAGTAAAACTGATGTGTCTTTTTAACTGCAGTAAACACATTTAAGTTAAAATTGTCTGCCTGAAAAAAGGAGCTTTACACCTAACAAAGGAACAGACTCTGATCATTTCAACTGCAATTTGTCTTCAACTTTAGTTAAAATACTGTCCAGTCAACCTTGTAATGGGTCGAACAATATTTTAACTTCCTGACATCATTTTCGAAACGTAGGCCAGAGTGTCGAGTCATTTGGAAACATGTCTTGTCTCCTAACATCCCATGAACTGACACATTTTAATATTGAAGCAAGAATTGATTGTTCACGTTCAGAAGAAGTTGGTTTTCAAAGTTTTTTGAGTCCAGTCTGGCTCTTTTGGGAGAGAGAATCTGTCCTGCTGTATTGAACAGTATTTCAATAGTCTTTCAATAATATTTCAATAGTCTTTCAATAATATTTCAATAGTCTTTCAATAAGATTTCAATAAGGTCATGGGTGTTGTGTATCTTCTGGCTGACTCTCCGCGGTGGAATCCGTTTTGGGTGTGTTAGTGGTGCTGTGGGTGCTCCCAGCTCAATGACGTTTATACTAGAATATACTTCAGTGGTTATCATATTTGTGATGTGTCATTCACTTTGTGTGCGCTCGTGCCTCAAAGCTGCTGGACGCTCTATATAAAGGATGTTCAGGGGTGTGGGGAGATGAGTAAAATATGTGTATGCTCTGTGCATCGCCATGACATGCGAGTCTGATAGATACTTCTGAAGGTTGACTCATGCAGCCGCTGTGAAGGTTAGATTTTCTTCTTTGCTCTCCGGGTCCTGGAGCTGCCTAAAGGTTTCAGGTCAGAGAAGGGTTGACGAAGAAGCCATACCTCTCAGCTGTCAAAAGGCTTCACCTCATTTGGACAGATGTGGAGAGTTAGAGCAGACAGGGAGTGGGCCGGATGTCCGATTGATTTATTATGTTCAGTCTTTGTAAATTAACACAAATAACGTTTTTGTTTTTTAAAAATGTAAATGGGCATTTAACATGATAAACTTGTAAACTCTGAAACCTACGGTAATTTGTTTTTAAGATGATATAGTCTGTTTCTGATGTTTTCACCTTTAGTGTTTTCTGATACACTGCACATGTTACAGCATTAGAATAATATGTGCAGTGGAGTAAAACTTGATTCTTGCTGACTTTAAATTCAAGCTGAAACTGGGATTTCTCAATGCATGTGGCTGTGAAAAAAACATTTTATTTATTTATCCATTAATTTTGGACACACTGTGTTCAAACTTCTGGGTGCAACAGAAAATAGTCTGAGGCCTCAAATTCCTTGTAGGAATGAATATCACCCGCTGACATTCATGCGCAGCGTTAGATAGAAATCATCTTGTGTTGAGAGGTGATGGAGTTGCAGCCATTTTGGATAAACCCTAATAGTCCATGGGCCAGACCCCAATTTTTTGGACACGGGTACCACTCAAGGTGGCTAAGGTTGCAATACCGTTTTTGAAAGCTTGAAATCTCAGCTTTACAATAAGGTATGATAGCAATCGCAGTTTCATAGCTGTTAGATGTTACAGCGTGTTTAAGGAAACAAAATTAACAATTTTTGGCCACTACTATTAATTTAATGTTTATTATTTATTTTGTTTAAAAAAGCATATTTGCATGTACAAAAAAGTACACATTTATGTTTTCTGGGCTGGGCAATCCATTTCTGATGACCTTTTTGTAAAATAAGGACAAGGTCATTGTGAAAGTCAAGGTCAAATACAAAGAATATAGCAAAATCTAATATAAGTTCTAAATTTCTGATTCTTAACATCTGTATACATATAATTATATAATTATGTATACATATTCATTCATTCATTCAACCTTTATTTAGTCAGGTAAATCTTTTGAACCTCATGGGCTCATTTACGAAAGCGACCTGCTAAAACTAAAGAACAATGAACAGCAGTGATAGAATTTCATTAAACAATAAACAAACAAACAATAAACAATAGAAAACAAAAAGAGAGAAAAAAACAAAAGATTTTTTTTTCTTTTTTTTAACAAAGTATCAAAAAACTAGCAAAACATTATAAGGTAGACGTATAAAATCAAAGACAGGAACAAATCTGCATTGGTTTTTGCCAGGATTCCAACAGATTCTGAAAACCATTTAGAGAAGTCAAGGTCGAGAGCTTCAGATCTTTTTGTAAGATATTCCATGAAGCAGGAGCAGAATAGGAGAAGGCCCTTTTTCCAAGTTCAGTCCTCACTGACGGAACACTGCAGGTAATCATGTCCTGAGAGCGCACGCTGTAGCTGCACTCACGCAAAGACATGTAGGAGGAGATGTATGAGGGCAGCAGACCAAGAAGTGATTTAAAGATGAAAATGTACCAGTGGAAGAGTCTGCGTGAGGTTAATGATGTCCAATTAACCAGTGAATACAGGGTGCAGTGGTGGGTACGATAATCACAACCAGTTATGAATCTTAGTGCACCATGATAGACCACATCCAACATCCGCAGGGTGCTTGTAGGAGCATTCATGTAGAGAATGTCACCGTAATCAATGGAGGGAAGGAAAGTCACAGATACAAGGCGTTTCCTAACATTCAGTGTTAGACATGATCTGTTTCTGAAAAAGAAACCCAGTTTAACTTTCAATTTCTTCACTAGGTTTTCCACGTGGAGTTTAAAAGAGAGATGTGAATCGATCAGGATACCCAGATATTTATAGGAATCAACAAACTCAATAGGGACACCATTTGAAGATAAAATCAGAGGAGGATCTGCTGGAACCGCCTTCCTATTTGAAAAAAACATCCCTTTTGTTTTATCAGCATTTAGGACAAGTTTGAGACGGAACAAATCTGACTGGATGATGTCAAAAGCGGATTGTAGTAACTGGAAAGCCTTAGCTACTGTTTTAGCTCGGCAATAAACAACTGTATCATCAGATTCAGATTCAGATTCAGTTTATTATCGCCATTGTCAATGAACAGGATTCACAGACTAGGAATTTGCTTCGGCATAACGGTGCATAAAATATAAAAACATAAGACACAAAAAACATAAACCATAAAACATCAATACAATCAATACAATATTCAGTGAACAAAAACTACTAAGAAACAGCGCAATTAGAGTGGTGCAATCAAAATACAGTGATACAGTGATTCCCAATCAAAATACAAAGAACAAATACAAAATACAGCGACCAAGGCAAGTTATGAGGTAGCATGGTTATGAGTGTTCAAGAGTCTGACAGCAGAGGGGAAGAAACTGTTTTTATGGCGGGAGGTTCTGGTCCCAATTGACCGAAGCCTCCTGCCTGAGGGGAGTGGTTCGAACAGACTGTATGCAGGGTGAGAAGGGTCAGCTGTGATCCGACCTGCTCGCCTCACAGTCCTGGAGACGTACAGGTCATGGAGAGATGGGAGACTACAGCCGATTACCTTCTCAGCAGAGCGCACAATGCGCTGCAGTCTGTGTCTGTCCCTGACATAGAAATGTAAGGATGCATCAGGGATGCAGTGACCTACATTAGCTATGTAGATTGTAAAGAGAGTTGGTCCTAAAACTGAGCCTTGTGGTACACCATTTTTAACTGTTAAATAGCTGGAAGAAGCACCGTTATGTTGAACACATTGCCTCCGATTGGAAAGATAGTTAGAAAACCAACCGATGGTGTGATCAGAGAAACCGATTTCTGAGAGCTTATGACACAGGATGTTATGATCCACAGTGTCAAAAGCTTTAGACAGGTCTAAGAAAAGTGCAGCACAATAGTCCTTAGCATCCAATGCTTCAACAACATCATTCAGAACCTTCAGAGAAGCAGTTGTTGTGCTGTGTTTTTTCCTGAAACCAGATTGATGGAGAGGTAAGATGTTAAATGAGTCCAGATAATTTTTGATCTGAGAGTTTATCAGTTTTTCTTGAACCTTGGCTAAGATGCAGAGTTTAGAGATCGGTCGATAATTGTTCAGTGAGGTGGGGTCACCTCCCTTCAGCAAAGGAAGAACAAAGGCTGTTTTCCAAGCATCCGGAATGGTGTTTTGGCTTATGGATAGATTAAAGATGTGGGTCACAGGGACTGTGATGATATGAGCAGCCAGCCTTAAGAAATAAGGTGGAAGTTCATCTGGACCTGCAGATTTTTTAGGATCAAGATCATTTAACAGTTTATTTACCTCACTGACTGAGAATGGAGAAAAAGAGAAGGTGTGATTAACAGATGGTTGGCTTGTAGGAGGGATTTGATTTGTTGAAGTTTGATTATTAGATAAAGTGGCCGATTTTCCGTTTGTAACTGTATCAAATAAAGAACTAGAAGCAACAAAATGTTTATTGAAACAGTTCAGGATCTCGTGCTTATTTGACACAGGAACAGAGTCAACAAGAAATTGTGATGGGAGGTCAGATGATTGGGGGGTGCCTGAGAGAGATTTAATGGTTTTCCAGAATTTTTTAGGATCGTTTAGATTTTTGGAGGTCTGAGATAAGAAGTAGTTACGTTTTGCAGCTTTAATGGCAGTTGTGCATTTATTCCTTAGCTGCCGAAATTTCAACCAATCAGTGTCTGAGTGTGATTTTCTTGCTGCTGCCCAAAGATGATCTCTCCAGTGCAGGAGATCAGCTAGTTCAGGAGTAAACCAGGGGCTGTCACGGCCCTTTATCCTGAACTGCCGGAAAGGAGCGTGTTTGTTTACAAAGTAAATGAAACTACCACGAAAATAGTTCCAAGCGGTGTTCACGTCATTGATTTGTAGGATATGTTGCCAATCAAAGTGGGATAGATCCCAAAGGAATGACTGTTCACAGAAACGTTTCAAATCCCTTTTTTGGATTATTCTGGGCTTAGCAGGTGGAAGTTTAGTAGATCTAAGAGCTGCTATTACGGAATGATCACTCAAAACGTTAGCAAATACACCTATACCAGGAAATTTGTGAGGTGCATTTGTGAAAAACAGATCTAAGGTGGAAGATTTTTCGGGACATTTTAAGTTTGGTCTGGTGGGAGAATCGATAAGTTGTGTTAGATTGAGAGATAGGCAACATTCCCTGAATTTATCACAGAGGGGGGTCGACTTATTCCAGTCAATGTTGAAATCTCCTGCCATAACAATCTCATTGTGTTTTAAATTTCCTATGAATTCAGTCAGGGAGGATAGAGCTTCAGGTGTTGCGGAGGGGGGACGATAACAACCTACAACAGTTAAGGGCTGACCTCCTTTCAAACTGATGTTCACAGCTAAAGCCTCAAACTGGTTTGCGATTGTTTTTTTAGACGCAATCGTGGCAGCCAAAGAGTCTCTGATGTAAATAGCGACTCCACCTCCCTTTTTATTACGATCACAACGATAGATCTTAAATTCATTGATTGCCAAGTCATTTTTCGAAACAGATTTTTTGAGCCAAGTTTCAGAGATAACGATCACATCTGCCCCAGAAGAAGTGATTAGGATTTTCAGTTCATCAAGTTTTTTTAGAAGGCTACGAGCGTTTACATGCAGAAAACGGAGACCAGAAATATTTTTAAACTCATTAGGTGTACAGTAGTTAGTAATTGGCCCTGGGTTGGGCTGAATCCCTGAGATCATTAACAACAATAATATCAGACATTTACCTGACTTCTTTGTCACTGATGTGTAGTTACAGGAGTTAACAGTGTGACATTTTGCCCCCATAATTGAACCATGTGAAACATTAATGAAGACACGATCATTCAGAACCCAAAAACAATGAAAGCTGCAGTGATGGGCAGTCCCTGATGTGTTGATAAGATTCAGTGATTCCAGGTAGTCTGAGAACTGAAAATAATGACAGTAATATGAATGATGCAGAAAAGTCTCAGACCATAAAGCGTCACAAATTAGGTGGTCAAACAATTCCGTTGTGGAGAAATTTGTGGAGGAATGTGGGGGGATCCAGCCTCCTTGAGAATATGAATGGATGTGGCCATGGTGAACACAAGCTGGATCCAGAATCAACGGAAAGAAACAAACAATATGTAGCAAACAGCAGAGTGAGCTGCCAGAAAGGCCTCCTGAGGTTAAGGGCATGGTTGAAGCCTGTTTCAAGTCAATAAAGGGAAGGGACAACAGCGTGAACAGCACCAACAACGCAGCTCCTGATACGCAGCGATACACGTCACACTCTGCTCGTCTGATCCAGAAACAGCTCACAACAGTGTGAAACAGGCACCAATGATGATCCAGTTCCTCCGCGCTTCACTCTCTGCTCGTCTGATCCAGAAACAGATCACAACAGTGTGAAACAGCACCAATGATGATCCTCCGCGCTTCACTCTCTGCTCGTCTGATCCACAAACAGCTCACAACAGTGTGAAACAGCACCAATGATGATCCTCCGCGCTTCACTCTCTGCTCGTCTGATCCACAAACAGCTCACAACAGTGTGAAACAGCACCAATGATGATCCTCCGCGCTTCACTCTCTGCTCGTCTGATCCAGAAACAGCTCACAACAGTGTGAAACAGCACCAATGATGATCCTCCGCGCTTCACTCTCTGCTCGTCTGATCAACAAACAGCTCACAGCAGTATGAAATAGGCACCGAAACAATGATGATCCTGATCTTCTGCGCCTCACATCACGTCACGCTGCTTCACGACCTCTCTGCTGTCTGAGCCAGTTGGATGTTTTCAATGAAAATGACTGTTTTCTCCAAATGAGGCTCTTTAAACAGTTATCTACATCAGGTAAGATATTTATTATGTGGCTGTTTCCTTATCAGCCCAAAAAAGCCACCTCCAAGAATAAAAATGAAAAAAGAATGAAAAAACAGCAAGTCTCAATGGAGGAGGTGAAGCTTCAGCTTCAAATTGATCCTCAGCTCCGTTCAGTCCTGCTCCCATCCAGATCAGGCACTTCAAAGCAGCCGCGTGCAGCCGCACGTCTCTCAGCTGAGCACAGAGCGCGGCTCCCACTGTGATACCACGGAGATGTACAGAGCCAGGGCCGGATTAACAACCCCAGGGGCCCCTGGGCACCGAAGCTCACAGCCCCCCCCCCCGCCAACTCGGTTTTTGTTCTGGTCCAGGTTCGGCCAGGTACACCCCCCCCCCAAACCACGAGGTCATTCAAACAAAAGGCAGCAGAAAAAATCAGTGAAATTCCTTCCGTGCGATTCTTGTTTGAAACCAGGTAAAACCACAGTTCAGAAAGGGTCCAAAAAGCGAGGAGGGGGAAAAAAACAAAACACCGAGGCTACGTGGGGTAGTCTCCCAGCTCGACGACTCACCTGGCCGGCAGGAAGCGCCCAGAGTGACCGGTGGTTGCAACAGCCGGTCCAGGACCGAAATAAAAAAATTGTACGGTCCCGTGCGGCTCCCTGAGTCACTAACACCGTAATTCGGTAGGAAGATGGACCAAACTTTAGTCCAATTCGAAAAACGGGTCAGTTTGATGTTAAAAGACTCAGAGAGCCAGAGGGAAAAGCGTCCATCAGCTCCGCCGGAACCGGAAGTTGTTGATATAATAGAAGGAAATGTATGTTTATTTGAATTGAATATTTAAATCATCCATTTAACACTGGAAATCCCAGGATATTTAGGGCCAGTTTACACGGCGCGTATTTTGAGTGTAACCGCTACTTTCTCTTTGCGACTTTGCTTATCGCCTACACGACGCTGCTGGCCCCCCTCGATGACACCGATACTTTTCTGAACCTGCTCTCAAGGTGGAAGTTTTTCGCTGACCCCCCGTTGATAATGTAAACATCTCCCACGGAGCTTTTGTTTGAACACATGCACGCAGCACGCACGCGCAGACAGCCGGCATTTTAACAATGGCGGTGGACTGGACAGTGGACACACGCACCACTTTCTGAACTATAGCTGATGGAATATATTTTGATTCTCATATTTAATTATTCTACACCTTACCTGCATCTGTGTTGGAAGAGAGCAGCTGCCTGGATCCAGTTGTCTGTTAACGAGGCAGTCGGACATTTCACGTGTCACGCTGCACTATAACATACTAAATGTGCTATATATTAACAGTTTAACAATAATAAACAGTATTTATGTTAGCGTGGGAGATATTTACATTTATCTGAGCTAAATGAAGCTATCTGGACTCGTTACGTCATGCCTAACATGCTGCATGTTGAAAATGAAGACACCAGGTTGATTTTTAATTTATTTATTTATTCAACACCACAAACTCATGTCACAAACACTGAGAATTAAATTGAACACTTTTTAAAACACGTTAATCGAACTTTAATGAACTGGACTCTCTTGTTTTCATCCCACTGGACCCACATCCGAACCGCCGGTCCGCTTCGTGGAACGACAGCTTCGACCTCGCAGGAAAAAAATAAAAATAAAACCTCAGTTGGTTGTTCTGTGATCGAACTAAACACAAGGAAAGATTATTAAGAACATCGTTTACCTTGTAGCGCTGCTGTAAATCAGCTGATTCTCACGGACTAAAGTCAGACATGTTGACTCGGTTCCGGTCCAGACGTCCAGTCAGCTGGTGTGCAGCGGCCCCACTTGGTGTCAGATCTGTTGACTCTTATCCAAATTCCAGCTTTAACTTGTTGTTAACTTGTTGACAACAACTTGTAGTAGCTGAACTTTTAGCCAGAGAGGAAAACAGGCTGCCTCGTGTGCTTTGTTTACCTCAGGCAGGCAGCAGTGGCGCATGCGCAGTAGTGAAGGTTCCAAAGATCACAGCGCCATCTACAGGCCCAGCATGGTAACTACAGTAAATTCATGAGTACGGGGGGTGGGGGGGAGAGAGTCGTATCCACAGAATTCGCCCATGTCAACACAAAACTTTTCACCTAATTAACATACCCAAAAGTTGCGTTTCCCCCACACTGTAGCCCTGTTTCCATCCATTTTCATTTCGAATTTTGAGCTACCTCGCAAATATGTAAATACAAATTAATGCAGATCAGAAGTGTTTCCATCTGCTGGCTTGAAGCGCTTCTTCCAAGCCGCGCACAGCGTCATTACGTCAGACGTCAGCGTCATTACGTCAGACGTCAGCACTGCGCATGTCTACAGTAAACCAGAGAGTAAACAGGAAGTAGCGGTTGACAACAGAACCCGGCCACACATCTCGTCAAAATGGAGAGAATATTTCAGGTACGTGTTGCTATCGGGCGAGTTGTATTTATTCTGTCATGCCAACTAGTTTTAGCGAGTTACATGCTGTTCGGAGCGGAAACAGCTGATCAGTCACGTGACGTGAATGTGCGCTACGGCAGCACGAGTCGGCAAATGTGTTTCCATCTGTCGTTTTGCGCAGCTGCTCGGTTTCGCAGCTCCCAAAAACCACCTCAAGCGAGCGTATAAACTTTTTGGCGAATTTCAGGAAGTAACTTCGTATTTTGCCGTTTCCATTAAGCTTTTCTGCTGCGATACTTCAAAATGCGCACCTAGAAACCTTGATGGAAACACGGCTAGTGTCCGTGTAAACAGGGCCTTAAATCAGTACAATCTTTACCAGAGCCCAGCCAAATGGCTCTTTTTTTTAGGAATTTGTAATCCTTGAGTAAGCATGCCTGGAGACTTTTTCCTTCTATGTAAATGTGAAGGCTTTTGTAGTAGGAGAATGCATTTGGGGGGGATATGCTGGGGGACTTGTGTCCATTGTTTGCTAAAGAATGGCAAACATTCCAATCTAATTGGCTTGGCTGATGGCGCTTGTAACAGATTCACATGTGGAAAATGTTATGCAGAGACAGGTTGTGTTCTGACATACTGTAAGTGTGATTTTATACAGTACTTACATATACATAAATATATATATATATATATATATATATATATATATATATATATATATATACATATATATACATATATATATATATATATATATATATATATATATATATATATATATATATATATATATATATA
>JBBPBX010023380.1:30182-40580 GCA_038048925.1 Garcialebias charrua | reverse complement strand
ATGCCTACTGAACACTGTTAGATTTATCTACCTGGATTATTGAGCGTGCATCAGGACAATAAAAATATGTCTTTAGCACTAATAGTGATGAACTGCAAATAACTGTTGGTGGACCTCTGTGTCTTCTTTCATTGGAGTTTTAAATGAAATAGGGTTGTCTGTTCCATCTGTTATGATCTAATTTCTGATTGTTAGCTGTTTTCAGCAAAAAGAGAAAACAGTAGCTTCTTTCACAAAACTCTTCAGTCTGAGTTTGAGACTCCTTCTGATCATTTGGATGTGATTTGTAAAAGAACTAGTTGAAGCACGAAGTCAGCCTGCTGCTAAACTGGCTCGAGGGTGGGGTACAGTGATGTCAGACAGTCTGCAAGGCTAATAAGAGATGCCGACTCACACACTGAAAGCTCTCCACATCAACACGGCTGGGCTTCACATCTTGCCTCCATTGGATCTGAGCTTCCAGCTTCATCACTGAAACCCTACAGATGAGTTATGAACAGCCTGAAGCAGCTTAAAGAGAGGCTCTTTTTTTGTAGCCATGTGGCCAAAACTGTTTTGTGATAGAAAAGACGACGCAAATGCACTGATCAGGGGACGCAAACAGCAAAGGGCTGAAGTACCGTACATGTTCTGTTCTCTGCATCTAAATAAACGTATTTGCCATTTTATTGTAACAGCTGCATGATTTTCCTACTGGAAAAATCTCCCATACAGGCACTTTTGTTAAAGCAAATCTATCAAAATAAAACCAGACGTCTTTAACTCAGTTCTGCCAAGATCAGCTCTGATACGCCTACGACTCGCTCAGACTCTGTCATATTTTCTTGTTGTCTTAAACGTCTAACTGGCTGACAATCTTAACAAAACACATAAAGGAGTGGCATCAGAGCAGAGGTAAAAAAACTCTTTGTGCTCAAGATACTGTTCTGGTGACAACCGTGTTGAACATTCAAGCTCGTTTTGATTCACAGAACATCTTTCCTTTATGTGACTTCTCTGTTTCATTGCCCTTGTCTAAATCTCCCTGATTTATTTTTAGTACAAGCGAGCATTGTTATTGTTTGTTGTCTCCGTGTTGCTAAATGAAGATGAATCTAATATCACTGATGACGTAAAAGAGAAAACATTTTTAGAGCATGCGGCGACTGGTGCTGCCTATTTATTGTACTGACTTGACAAATGAAACTCATCATGGTGTGAAATGGAAAAGTACCTCGTGTTGCTTGCTGTAGTCTTTATTGTTGAGTAAATACTGCTAAGACAAGCCTCAAAGACATCAGCCCTGACATGCCTGGCTTTCTCATTGTTGAATTTAAGATGTTTTAGTTTACAAGGCAAATATTCGGCTATTTAAAGATTTACTAAGCTACTGGTTTACTTACAGTACATGTGCATCTGAGGAGTACTAGATATCCTAGAGTACAGTATATAGACAGATTTGATAGTTTCTCAAAGAGTTAAGTGAACAAATTTCTACAAAAAGTGAATTTTAATGAAATTAATGGGCTGCCCCTTTTGGCTAGAAGCCATAAAAACTGAATGCATTGTCATTGTCAGGAAATCTGTCCTCAGCTTGGAATGCCACCGGAATATAATGTACGTGACAAATACAGTGTTTTGTCCAGTCCTAGATTCAGATCTTTGTACGTGTGTGAAGAGGTATTTGTAACAAACTGGTGAATTAAAGTATACTTTTGTAATGTTAATCAAAATTTGGATTCAAACATTTAGAAACGACAACAAAAAATAAATCTGTACACATTTTATAATTACCTCAAAACAGCAGATTAAAAAAATACTACTATAAAACTGAATGTTCTCAAAGCATCCTGAATGCAGGACTTGGACTGAGAGTAGGCAAAGTTTGAGGCCTGACGTGTCTCGGCTTAGTCACAAAATAGGAGAAGTAGACGGAAGAATATTCAAGTCATCTTAGAGGAACTGACAAAGTTCTAAGTAAAAAACTATTGTGACACTTTGGATGACAGAAGAGCTAAATAAACGTTTTAATTTAGAAAAGTGTGGCAGCAGATGTTTGAATTGAACAGGTCAGTTCTACTGTGCTAAACACAGAGCTGATATATTAAATCATCTTGTCATCTCTTGCTTGCCACTGGTTAACATTTAATTACAGACAGAAATATATCAGTATTTTTGGGACAAACAAAAACTTTCCAGAAATAAATATTGAGATGAAATCAATGAACTTAAATGCCTTTTCTGCCTGCATTGGTGCCACAAAGTTTTGTGTTTAAATACTTCAGCAAATGAACTGAGTTTTCAGTGAAAAGTGTTTGATGTTGCCTTGTTGCGTTTAGGTTACTTTGCTTCTTTTTACCTTAGAAGTTGTGAGTAAAAAATAAAATTGCAGTGGAAGAATGTTAATGCTGGTATTCAGTAAAGGCTTTTTAATTGGGCATGGCCACATTCTCCCGAGGGCTTTTTAAATAGTCCAAAAAAGGGAAAATGTGTCTTTAGGAGAAAATGTTTGACATTCTAGTGCACACGAAGCCGGAACATTAAATTTTCCGTTGCAGTTTTGTTGTGCACCTAATTGTCTCTTTTCAAAATTACAGGGAATTTACTGGGATTATTTTTGCCTTTTTCAGCACAGGAGCCAGCACGTTATTGCTCTGTGGTACCAAAGTACTGAACTTGCTAAAACCACTACCACCACTGCTCTAAGTGAGCAATATTATTACTATTTTTCATTTCAACAAAAATGATAGTGTGGCCTCATTTTGACACATCTCCAACAGAAGACGTCTGGTTAATAACAGTACTATGGAGCAACGGCTGATGTAAATTTTGTGATTTCCTTTTTAAAGCTGTCGGCAGAATGAAGCTATTCAGCTGGCCCTTTTTTTTTGTGTCTAAGGAACTGGGACACCATCCCAGTATGTGAGCTGTTTGCATGTGATTCTCTCTGAGCTACTGAACTGAAAACGCACTCATGCACTGACCTCAGCCAGATGGAAAGTCCCACTCAGTCTTTCTGCATTGCATAGGCTGGATTTGCCAGTTTAATTACGCCACTGGAGTGTAATTTCACATTGACTTGTGGGTGGGTCGAAATTACTTCTCTGCCTTGTTAAAATTTCCTCCTGCTTACACGAGTTGCTTGGTTTATCCGACATGAAGACATCCCACTTTATGATGTTTAATTATAACATTAAAGCATCACTTAAGTTGCTAGCTAAGCCTTTCGGTGAAAGTTATCTCAAAGGCTGCTAATTGTTGGTGGCACTTCAAATAAATCTTAAATTTAGAAAACCAACCCTTTTCTTTTTACAATCTGGCTGTCGTAGCTTGAAGAGACCTGATGCACATGGTTTTAATTTTTTGCCTCACCAATCTTGAGTTTACTTCCCGTTATCGCAGGATTAAATTTAATTATGGGATGATATAAGAAGAATCTGACTTTTTTATGTTGAAGTATTCAAACTGAAGCAAACACATTTGTTGTTATGGGCACATAAAATACAAACGTGAAGTCAGTGTGTTTTAATTAGGGTACATTAAAATCGTGATCTGGTAAGTGAACTTCTTTTTAACATTGGATACCATGCCTCACTAGCCTGGTTAAAACCAGACCCTTGTCCTTCACTTCGCTTCGTACTAGGGTCTGGGACTTCTCCCATAGACAAGGATTTCTCCGGTAGATTTTTGACCGGACCAATCAGAGAACAGAAGGCGGAGTTTTGAACGACGTCGACTGACGTCGTCAGTTAAAATGGCTGCCGCCACGAAGGAATTTTCAAGAAAACAAGGTAAAAAACTATTATTTCTTTGCTGAGAAAAAATACATTTCTTAGCTGACGTTATATCAGAAGTGTTCCTGAGCTTAACAGTTCCTAAATCAATTCACGAAATGGTCAAATCTGCTGGATTTAAATTGTTTCGGTTTGACATTTTCCAAACAGCCTCGGGTGCGCTACGAAAATAAATTATAAAAAATCGAATTTTATCTCAAATGTTTCATCCAGGCCAACAGTCAGTAAATTAGAGCCATATAATTACACACTGGTAGCAGAAAAAATATCCACCGAGTGGTTTCTGAGCTATTTATCTGAATAGTTAGCCTGCCCTGGACCTCGCCAGGCTAAACTAACAAAACTCCGCCCCTTCTGTTCTCTGATTGGTCCGGTCAAAAATCTACCGGAGAAATCATTGTCTATGGGAGAAGTCCCAGACCCTAGTACAAAGCGAAGTGAAAGACAAGGGTCTGGTTTTAACCAGGCTAATGCCTCACCTAAAACGATGTCAGGCGATTGATAAGTAACTCATCGTACATTTATAATAATAATTAATAATTAATTCAATTTATAACGCACTTTTCATTACTGAAAATCTCAAAGTGCTACACATATATTGAATGCTACACACATTCATAAACCGGTGGCGGCAGACTACCATGCAAGGTGCTTTCCAGTCCTACCGGGAGCAACTCAGGGTTAAGTGTCTTGCCCAAGGACACAACGACACATGGTGCGGGTCCCGGGAGTCGAACCGCCAACTTTCCGATCGGGAGACGACTGCCATTACCACTACACCACGGCCGCCCTTTGGCCACATTTGATCTGATTGAAATAATTAATAAAAAATTAACATTTCACCCCACTGGAATGGCTAAGTAAAAAAAAAACTGTGATAATTGCAGTACTTTTCGTCATTAATCAACTGCAACTTAATCATTAAAAAGTAAATGTTTTATTATTAGATTTTTAAAACATAAATGTTTGAAGACATGTTGTGCTTGACTGTTTTTGTTGAAAATGTCTCGCCAAAATTGATAACATTTACATTTGTGATGTGGTAAAGTTATGTTACACAGACATTCAGAACAGTGAGGGGAGATTGTCGATCATAGTCATATGCATCTTCAATAGGCCACGCGAGAAAGTTTGTAATTCATATAAGACATAAGAATGATCTTTAAATGTGATTTATTTGTTCTGTATATTTTAGGGCTTTTCTGTAATATTCCTGCTCAACAGAGAATTCTTTTCTTCTTCTACAGCTTAAAGGAGACCAAATATTGGTCCACAGTATTCTTGGGGCCTGGGGGTGTCACTGTAGAAGCGAATGTGCATTGTACTTCCTGTCCGACACCGGAAGTGCCTTTATTCCATAGGCGGAGTATGGATCGCGGGTGTTTTTGAAAGTTATTTTCATTCATTTTATCGGAGCAAACACAGCTTTTGTTTAAACGGAACGTTTACTGAAATGTCCTACCGGGGTTCAGGTACCTGCTGTGCTGTTCGCGGCTGCACCAACAACCGGACCAAGCTAAATCTTTGGCTAAAACAACAGTGTTTTCAACACGGACCCAAAACAAAGAAAGAGTGTTCCTGCATCCTACTCTATGGCTGTGTCTGCGCGATCAGGTAACATCTGTAATTTCTTTTTATTCAGGGAGGGTTTATTAATGAGAGTTTTGGATGATTTACTGTCTTAAAATGATATATGTCAGGCGCGACCAGTATTTTTAGCCGAGATAGCTGCTAATAAACCTTAGCCGAGAGGCCGGAGCAAACGCGTTCGCTATTTATGTAGTTTTAAATTATGTCTGCGCGATCAGGTAACATCTTTTTATTCGGGGAGGGTTTATTAATGAGAGTTTTGGAAGATTTACTGTCTTAAAACGATAGATCTCAGACGCGACCGGTATTTTTAGCCGAGATAGCTGCTAATAAACCTTAGCCGAGAGGCCGGAGCAAACGCGTTCGCTATTTATGTAGTTTTAAATTATGTCTGCGCGATCAGGTAACATCTGTAATTTCTTTTTATTTGTCCCTCCTCTTTTAACAAAACGAGTGGTGTTCCCACATTTTTAATGAACTAAAACAACAAAGTTTGGACTGTCTTCAACTGTATTACTCGCATGTAAACAAACGGTGTTTCCGGTCAACCGGAAGTCGTGTGCACATTTCGCGCAAAGCGTCATGGGGCATAGGAATACTGTGGATAAATTTTTATGGTATGTCTGGGCTATCCAGACCATGTTCATTCAATTTAATGCACAAAATAATTCTTAGATAATAAAATATCCCCTTTCTAGTTCTGCCTTTTCTGACTTCCGTTCTGAACGAGCTGTTTATGATAAGGCCACGCCCTTCAAAAATCTGTTTACATTAACTCCGCCCTCCAAAGGGGACCCTGAGTCAGACCCAGAGGCAGACGCCATTTTGGGCAGGGCAAATGAGGCGCTGACGCGTCGCGTAGGCCGCTGAGAAACATCCATAAGTTCACCCTCCATGTTAAAAACTCTTCGTCTGACTCTTCGAAAACAAGCAATAAGGCTGCAGAGTAACACACTGGCTGCTTAGTGCGAGCACCGCTTTTTTTTGACGGACCACATCCGGCGCTGACCGGATATGGTCCGTGAGCAGTCGTCCGGTTGATTTAAGAGCCCGTAAATAAGTTTTTTCGTTTTTACTGATAGATAATTAGTTATTAGCGGTACTGCATTTTAACAACAACGAAACATCGAACTCTGAGATGAACTCAGGAAAAACAACCGTGACGTCTTTTATACTGAAGTGGGTGGAGCATCACCAGGGGTTGCTAGGTGAGGGGCTGGACTCAGGTTGGGGTGGGTTGTCCTGGCGCTTGTGACATCACAAGCGCCAGGATTTGAAAACGAGACATTTATATCACTGAAAAATAAATATACTTAGAGTAAATATACCACTGGGTGCATTTTTTTGGCCCTAGGACTGTTTTTTTAAGAAGTACATAACCAAAGTTGAGTAAAAAAAAAAACATTAAAAAGTGAATTTTGCATCTTTGGTCCCCTTTAAGAAGATTATGAGGCAACAACATCTCCAAATGTGGCCATGTTTATGTCTGTTCATCCCTTTTTTCATAGTGCTCCATGCTGAAAACTTACTTTATGTGCCTTCAAGCGCTGCACAGGGACAGTCCAGTGTATTGTAATATTTGACGTGCAGGATCCTCATACATAAAAGGAAGTAAAGTCATTGCTGAAATGAATAGAGTCATTGCAGCGTTAAAATGTGGCTTGGGGCAGAGTGGCTAAAACCATGTTTTTACAATTCTGCAACTAAAGCGAGCACCAGTCATCTGACCTCAGCTTACCAGCCAGTCAGACTGGGGTTTGTAGGTTTGCAAAAATGCTGCCTCAGTTGGGATCTGCAGTGGATTTGTAATGAGTCACTGTTTGGCTCCTGAAGGGATTGTCTTGAAATTAGTTCCTAAACCTAATTTTTGTGCACCTAGCTGTCACAAAAACAAGTTGTTTTGTGTTCTTGTAGCTTTTTAGGCTTGAGGATTGTCAAATATTCTGAACAATTTTTGTACAGTTTTTTTTTTTTGTCAACAAAACATTAAAAGTTTAGACTTTTGAAAGGCCATTTTATTTGTTTCAAACATGTTTTATTTGCCATCTGTTCAGTTCACCTCCATATAACTGCAGATTCAGTCTTGTAGAGTGAAGGGGGTTATTGGTAAAGCAACATGGTGAGTAATGAATAGTGTCCTGAAAAATCATAAAGTGAAAACGGGTATTTCACTATATTTTCTGAAGGACTACAATGAAATATATGATGAGAATGAAATTGTAAATGGATTTAATCATTATTTTATGAATATTGGATTGAGCCTTGCAGCTAAAAGACCAAAAGCAGATAAAAATGTGAGCCATTCAGATATAGGTTGTGCCAACTGTATTTTTCTTAATGGAACTGATGTAGTGATAAAGACCTTCATGCTTGACCTTCAAGTACACCTCTTTGCATCTCTTTGAAACTCTAAGTGTTACACTTTCTTGAAGCTCTCAAGGAAACAAGTGACACTATTATTGTTACAATTATTTTGAATTAATGGACACTAATTAATCAGATTGAACTTTATTTTTATTGTGTGTTAATTCAGAATTGATCTACAGTATATTTTGTCATTTAATGATGATCTGTTACTTGCATGAGTTTGACCCTTCTGCTGGTTTATTTCTGCAGAACAGGTTTTAATATTATGGCACAGTTCAGGGTAAACTTTTAACTTGCAACTTCCTTCTCTGTTTTGTCTGTGAAAGTTAGCCATAATATTCTCTGTGCTCACAGGCCAGGCCATCTGGCCGATTCTGTAAACAGTTTTCCTGTTGTCCGTCAGAGACAGTTCTGCCTATGGGATGAAAACTCCATCCGTTGTTTTGTTAAACCAGCCAATAGTTATTGAGGAGGTGGGGAAGACCCCGCCTCCCATATAAAGATCCACTTCCTGCATTTTCACTTTAGTGTCGAAGGAGAGAACTTGCTACCAACTGGTTTCTCCTCTGGAAAAAGCTGGAAACGTCCCGGTCATTGTGTCAATTAAACCCACGTCTCAGCTGGAGTCACGGCAAAGCCTTGCTGTGCCTCAAAACACTCATTTCTGAAAGAATTGGTTTTCTGAAGTTTTATTTTGAAAATAAGTCAGTGTGATTGGCTCTGTTCCTGCCGGTGAAAGCGTGCTCCCGTTCGTCTGAATCAGCCATACACGGAAGTCGACTGGACGTGAGCTGGACCACACAGTCCGGTAGTGTCCACAAACTTCTCAGCCCTCATCTCCAAGGGACTATCGTCACCAGGTAAAGAGGCGTTGTTTGTATGCTGAACGCTCGGAAGTACAGCCGGACCTGTTCGGGAAGGTGCCACCCTGGTAGTTTCAAAATAATTAACTTCGGTTAACTTAGCTTTCAATTCTTTAATCTTCCTCCTATTTCTTCCTTTTTCTTAACACAGTGAAACTTTAAGTAATGTGCCAACAGTTAAATTCTAACTGTCTGTTTGTTTTAATTTGAATTCTTGTCAACGTAGTTATTAAATCAGAGCTAATATCGATACAAATGTTTAATGTACTTTTATGATAATTTCAATAAAAGGTCTATTTTCTGGTGGACCAACATAAATTGAAGTCTCTCGTGAAATTACATTTTTCCTAGTCACAGTTAAAGCAATTTAATATCGGAAAAAGGGTGAACTCGCGAATTGGTGGTAAGTTTGTGCAGATAAACTCTGCTCAGACCTGCGCATCTAAAATATAGGTAAGTCAGTAAACTGACCAATAAGTCCTATATTATTACAATAATGGTGGCCCCGTAAGTGTTTAAATACCTTACAGTGCCTATATTGTTACAACTATATACAATAAATGTTAATATGCACCAAAACTTAACTGAACTTGCAGACTAATAATAGCATAAAATGCTTAATAAAATACACACAAAAAATAAAAAATAACCACTATGTACAATAAATATTAATATGCACCAAAACTTAACTGAACTTGCAGACTAATAGCATAAAATGCTTAATAAAACACACACACACACAAAAAAAACACTATGTACAATAAATGTTATTAATATGCACCAAAACTTAGCTGAACTTACAGACTAACATTAGCATAAAATGCTTAATAAAGTCACTTAATGAATCAGTGAAGTAACAAATTGTTCTGCATCAGTTGGTGAAGTGAATGTTTTCACAGTGTTGTTTAAAGATACTTGCAGCTTGGCAGGAAAACGCAGGGAACACTTGGCACCAGCCTCCATTAGCTTTTTCCTCACAGTGTTGAATGCCTGGCGTTGCGCTGAAACCTCCGCCGTGTAGTCTGGGAATAGGAAAACTTTCTGACCGTGGTACAGCAGCGGGGACTTCTGTCGACTCAGCCGCAGAATATTCATCACGTCGCGGTCGTTGTGCAGTCTGGCGATGATGATCCGAGGACGTTCATTGGGCAGTGGCTTTGGTCTCAGGGCCCGATGGGCCCTATCTATTTTTACGGGCTTGGGGAAGTTGTCCTGTCCCAGCAGCTCCGAGATGAAGTTTGACACAAACTCTACAGGACGGTCACCCTCTTCCCCTTCCTTAACGCCAACAATCCGAATGTTTTGTCTGCACGAGCGTCCCTCCAAGTCGTTCACCTTTGTTTTGAGTAGGCCGTTAGCCGCCGCTAGCTCACTACACGTAGCCTCCAATGCTGAAACACAAGCATCGGTAGAGGACAGAGCCGTGTCTATGTCATCTAAACGGTGCTGGACCTCACTGTGCTCTGTCTGCAGGGTGGTTATACGAGCCTCGATGGAGTCCAGACGCCCTTCCAGTGATTTCTTGAGAGAATCCATGAGGTTGTAGACTTTAGCAAGCTCATCTTTGTGGCTATTGACGGCGGCTAAGATAGCATCGTTGCTAGCCGCCTGAGCGGTCGACTTCAGGGCTTCGTCTTTCCTTGGCATAACTTGGCCAAAACTGAGATATACTGACGAAGTGGTGCCTACTAGTTCTCCAGCACGAAAAATGTCAACTTTGGTGCTGTTATTAAATGTTAAATGGAGGTAGTGACACAGAGCTCTACAAAACACGTCTACTCCATTACTGCACGCTAGCGCCCCCC
>JBBPBX010023380.1:0-28271 GCA_038048925.1 Garcialebias charrua | reverse complement strand
AAACTACAACACCACCACCAACAACAACAACAACAACAACAACAACATACAACCTACAACACCAACATACAAACTACAACACCAACATACAAACTACAACACCAACATACAAACTACAACACCAACAACAACAACAACAACAACAACACCAACAACACCACCACCACCAACAACAACAACAACAACAACAACAACAACAACAAATATTTTGGATCATTTTTCAAAATGTGTGCAAGTAAAATGGATATGAACCTGGATGTTTTACTTGTATTCAAAAGGTACATTTTCAGAGATGCAAAGATGGCTGCTTTCCATTCACATTGCTGTGTTGCACTGAATATAAAAAAGGTCCAAACAAAACACAGAACTCTGCATAGAAATGATTTTTTCAGCAGTTAATCAATATGTCAGCGAACAGAATCAGGTTTTCTTTGTAAATTTATTCCTTTTGTTGTAGCTGTGTAAAAGTATATCTCTTCATTCTTTTGTGAATTGTTTTTTTTTTTTACTATTTCCATTATGTAAAATCTTGTTTTTCTTTTCCCCCCACAGTGTAAATCCTTCATCTTCCTTTAAGCTTGTGCCCTTGTAAGAAGGGAACCAACATTATCTAGATTCCCACTGGAAATCATCCCAGGGTCATGGAAAGGGCAGAACAGAGGACCGAATATGGTTTATCAATGAGCTGTTTTTGGTACTCAGGGTCTTGAGATGGTCTGACTCCCACAATGATAAGGTACGGTATAAGGATGTGAAGATATTACAAGTGAACGCATTAGTGAGACCCTCTACAAGTACTCTAACAAGGTTAAGTCAGGTCATCTGGAAGGATTCTTCTTTCTCTGAGAGCAGCTTTGTCCAAACATCATAATGTGGTAAACTGCATATCTATCGATTGCAAGTGTTTAGCTTAAAAGGTTCGGAAGAAATTCCACAAATGCAAAAAATTCTGACATTTATAAAAAATTTAAGTTTTTCTTTTCCTTTGGACATTTCCCTTTCCTGGGTTTGACACAGTGAGTTATTCTTTCATACATTTGGCTTTTCTTTCTTCAGACCACACAACCATACAACATAGCTGAACTCATCACTGTCTTGTAAAGTACTTTGATTGCTTTGCTGACACCCTTTTGACGCAAATCACTAAATTTCCTGGACATTGGACCCCAAATCCTTAAAGTCATGCACCTTTGTGACCTCTGCTTTAGGGCTTAATTTGTAGACCAATTGATGCTTGAACCCAAATAGTGGGTTGGGGGCAATTTTGAATAAAGTAGATGGGATTTCCTGCATTTTGATGTATTTTAACAAGTTGTTAAACATCTACGTTTACCTACATTTGTAAACACTCGACTTCTGTCAAACTTCCTACCACCCATCCCTTCCTTTACGGTTCTGAGCTTAACTCTTCTCTGCTGAATTTACTGTCCTGATGCTCGACTCCACGTACGAGACCTCCAGGCGACTCCTAAATCTGTTCATGGAGGGTGACTGTGGGTTCCTGTCCACGTACGACTGTCTGGTTAGCTCAGTCGGCACTCACCCCACCACTCCTTTAGGGTGTAAGAGATAAACACTTAATGTGTCATCAATATGTTTGGGATATAATACTTGTCAGTTTGCTGATCAGTACAATATTCCTAAAGAAGTTGGAGCAGATTTGATCTGACCCAAATTCATTCGCGAGTTCTCCCTTTTTCCGGATTAAATTGCTTAACTGTGACTAGACAAAATGTAATTTCACGAGAGACTTCAACTTATGTTGATCCACCAGAATATAGACCTTTTATTGAGAAAATCATAAAAGTACATTAAACATTTTGTATCGAGATTAGCTCTGATTTAATAACTACCGCAGACAAGAATTCAAATTGAAAACAAACAGACAAGTTATGTTAAACTTCCTGTTGGCACATTTACTTAAAAGATTAATGGCTTAAGATAAATAAGAATAAGGAGGAAAGAGTGGAATGAAAGCTAAGTTTAACAGAAGTTAATTATTTTGAAATGCGACAGGGTGACACTTTTCCCAAACAAGTCCGGCTGGACTCCTCGCACGTTCAGCATACAATCTACGACTCTTTACCTGGTGACGACACGTCTCTTGGAGATACGAGCTGAGAAGTTGTGGACACTTAACGGACTGTGTTGTCCAGTTGACGTCCAGTTGAAACTTCTCACGCGTGTGTGCTGATTCAACGATACGAGCAAGAGCGCCTTTCATGGCAGGAACAAGGCCAACGTCCTGGCTGGTTTAAAAATAAAACTTTCAGAAAACAAATTCTTTCAAACAGAAATGAGTGAGTTACAGCGATGCTCTGCTGTAACTCTGGCTGAGAAACGTAGGTCTAATTGACAAATGACCACAACGTTTCACCAGTTTCCAGAGAAAACAAGTTGTTCAGTTTGTTCTCTCTTTCACACTCACGAGTCTACAGGAAGTGTCCCTTTAAGAAGGGGGTGTGACTTAGTCAAATACTTCCTGCTCATTGGTTGTTTTAGAAAGTAAAGGAGGGGTTTTTCAGTTCCCATAGTGGAAGATCTCTGAAGGACACTAGGAAAACTGTTTAGAGAACCGGCCAGATGGACTGGCCCGTAAAGTGAAATATTATGTCTAGCTTGATAGACAAAGTAAAGAGGGAAGTTAACAAGTTACCCTGACTTGTACCTTAGATTCAAAGCACCCTGTACTGCAGAATTACAGCATGAGAGTGACCCTCATGTTAATACCAGATCATCATTAAATGACAAAAATATACTGTTGATCAATTCTGAATTAACACAAATTAAAAGGAAGTCTTTCTCGATTGATTTGTGTTTCTTAATTCAAGATAATTGTAACAAAATAGTGTCCACTTGTCTCCTTCAGAGCTCAAGAAAAGCGTATCACTCAGAGTTTCAGAGAGATGTGAAGAGGTTTAAATCCAGTAATGGACATGAGGGTGCTGTAACACTACAAGGGGCAGAGATATTTTTAAGGATCGAGGTGGAAATGCTACTTGAAGAGGCAGGTTGTATGTGATATTAAGACATTGTAAGTGGCTGTTGTGTTTAAAATGAGTGTTTATGTAATTATTTTCACTTTACATATCCAATATAAGTTTTATTTGTGCAAGGCAGTCATATTTGTTCAAAATTTAATTATTAGCAAGCCTGAGAGTTACCAGATCCAAGCAAACAGTTATCAGAACTCACCCGTCAAAATAAGGGAGTTCCTGGATCCTGTTCCAGCAGGATCTGGCTCAAATTAAGCTCTGCTCTTCTCCTTGTAGCCTCACTGTTCCACTGGCCTCCCTCTCATTCATACACATGTACAAAGTACTCTGTCTTACTACAGCTGACTTTCATTCCTTTTCTTTCAAGTGCATACCTCCACCTCTCCAAGTTCTCTTCCACCTGTTCCCTGTTCTCACCACATATCATAATGTCATCTGCAAACATCATAGTCCATGGGGATTCCTGTCTGACCTCATCTGTTAGTCGGTCCATCACCAGAGCAAACAAGAAGGGGCTCAGAGCCGATCCTTGATGCAATCCCACCTCCACATTGAAGCTATCTGTCACTCCCACAGCACATCTCACCACTGTCCTGCTGTCCTCATACATGTCCTGTACCAGTCTAACATAATTCTATGCCACTCCAGATTTCCTCATGCAATACCACACCTCCTCCCTTGGCACCCTGTCATATGCTTTTTCTAAATCCACAAAGACACAATGGAGTTCTTTCTGACCCTCTCTGTGCTTCTCCATCAACATCCTCAAAGCAAAGATGGCATCTGTGGTGCTCTTTCTTGGCATGAAACCATACTGCTACTCACAGATAGTCACCTCTTGTCTAAGCCTTCCTTCCACAACTCTCTCCCAGATCTTCATCATGTGGCTCATCAACTTAATTCCTCTGTAGTTGCTACAGCTCTGTACATCACCCTTGTTCTTAAAAATGGGCACCAGCACACTTCTCCATTCCTCAGACATTTTTTCACCCTCAAATATGCCATTAAATATTTGAGCCAAAAACCTCACTGCCACCTCTCCAAGACATTTCCAAACCTCCACTGGTACGGTATGTCTTCAGGTTCTACTGCCTTCCTGTGACTCAGCCAATCTGGTATAATGTGACTTGGAGGAATTTCCATGTTTGATTTGGAAATGGTGTTTCATGTCAGATGCCCTTCCTGACACAACCTACACCATTTACTCGGGCTTGGGACCAGCACGAGATACACAGGCTTGTGCGCCCTAGTGGCTGCTTTCAAATGCTTTGATACTTAGTTTTGTAACAGTTTAAACTGACAAAATGTAAAAGCCTTGCTGTACAAATGAAGTGTAAAGAGAAGCAAGATCAGAAGAAATTCTAATGCTGCCGTCAGCGCTTAATTTGGGTCACTGTCATCACCACATACCCAGGTCTCTCAATTTCTGACAATGCTGAAAATAGGACTGGTATCGGAAATACAAACCAGCTAAAGTAAACTTTAAACAATCAATGTGCAAAATCTTTAATTCTATTGTTGTGGCGGACCACTAGGGGGCTCTACTCACACCCAGTGGACCGAATGTATTACAAGATGCTTTTATTGTGAAAGGTCCAGAGGACCGGATATGGTGTTGGTATATAAGGCGGTGTTGGGTGGTTTCCCGCCAGTTTAGTAGGAGTTGATTAAAAGTGAAGACTTACGTCCCGTCTCCTGTGTCGTCTCTTCACCGCCTCCTACACTGGTGACCCTTGTGAATTGAAATGATGACATCCGAAGGTCAAGCCAGCTCTCCTCAGCTGTCCGCGGTTGTGGAACCTCCACCGGCGGCCCCGCTCGCTTTTGCGGTGGCCGTTAAAATCCCGGACTTCTGGCTGCACGCACCTCGGTCATGGTTCGCCCACGTCGAATCACAGTTCGCTCTTCGCGGGATCTCTGCAGACGACACAAAGTACCACCATGTGGTCGCTTCACTGGACCCATTGTCCACCCAGCGGGTAATGAGCCTGCTCGAAGACCCTCCTGCACAAGGAAAATACGACGCCCTCAAAGAACTTCTTCTGCAGCGTTACACGCTCTCAGACGCGGAGCGCGCCGAGAAGCTGTTTACCTTCTCCGATTTGGGCGATGGAACAGCTCTTGAGCTCATGGAAGGAATGTTGTCGTTGAGGGGTTCAGCTGACTGTGAATTTCTCTTTCTCCACCTCTTCCTCCGCCGGCTCCCGGCTCCAGTACGCACCGCGCTGGCCAACTCCCCGTTCCTGCAGCAGAAGGATTACCGCTCGCTGGCCCGCGAAGCCGACCGCATCCTGCTGGCTGCGAGGACGTTCGCGGTCCAAGCGGCGGTCCCTGGATCTCCAGCAGCGCCCGAGCTTCGAGCACCGCCCTCAGCGCCGGACGAGCCAGCGGTCGTAGCGGGGGTCGCCCGCAGGCGGTCAGGATCAAGCCTTTGTTTCTACCACCAACGTTTTGGCGCCAAGGCACGACGATGCGTCCCACCATGCAGCTTCAAGCCGCAGGGAAACGAGGACGTCAACGCCCGCTAGCAGTCGCGGCCGTTGGCGACAAGGAAAGGCTGCTTTTCATTGAAGACTCGAGGTCGGGGAGGCGGTTCCTGGTGGACTCCGGCTCGCAGAAGAGCCTCGTTCCCCCGACTGGCTCCGACAGGTTAGCAGAAGGCTGCGGGCCGCAGCTAACCGCGGCTAACGGCTATCCCATCAAGACGTTTGGCGAAAGGTTGGTGACTGTTCGTTTCCATGAACGGGACTTCCAGTGGAACTTTGTGGTAGCTGCTAGCTCAGTCCCTATTTTAGGGGCTGATTTTCTTTGTGCTCACGGGCTCCTGGTTGATTTAGCTAACAGACGTTTGATCGACGCTGTGTCTTTTTCGTCACTGCCTTGTGAGACGCGAGGAGCTGGGCCTTTAATGCATGCTAACTTTTTAGCTTCGGGTAACGTGTTTCAGCGTTTATTGTCTGAGTTCCCCTCACTGACTGTTCCTGATTTTGCAAACACAAACACAAAACATGGGGTCGAACATTATATTCCCACAACGGGCCCCCCGGTGTTCGCACGTGCACGCCGCCTCGATGCTACTAAGCTAGCAATAGCACAGGAAGAGTTTGCTAACATGGAGCGTTTAGGCATCGTGCAGCGCTCAAACAGTCCGTGGGCCTCCCCCCTCCACATGGTGCCCAAGGCAGATGGCAAATGGCGTCCATGTGGGGATTTCCGCCGCCTTAATAACATCACAGAGAACGATCGTTATCCCATCCCCCACATCCAGGATTTTTCAGTGCACCTGGCTGGGACCTCCATTTTTTCTAAAGTAGATTTAGTACGGGGGTACCACCAGGTTCCTGTGCATGTGGAGGATGTCCCTAAGACCGCTGTTATCACGCCTTTCGGCCTGTTTGAGTTTTTGCGCATGCCTTTTGGTCTTAAAGGTGCAGCACAAACATTTCAGCGGTTGATGGATTCAGTCCTAAGGGGTCTGTCCTTCGTATTTGTGTACCTGGATGACGTCCTGGTGGCTAGCAGCTCGGCTGAGCAGCACTTGTCCCACCTCCGTGAGGTTTTTCAGCGCCTGGCAGCACATGGCCTGATTGTAAATACAGCGAAATGCCAGTTTGGGCTGCCAGTCATTGACTTTTTGGGCCACCGCATTTCTGCAAGTGGTGCCGTCCCGTTACCAAACAAAGTGCAGGCGGTGTCAGATTTCCCACAGCCCCAGTCTGTTAAAGCGCTACAAGAATTTTTGGGAATGGTTAACTTCTATAACCGTTTCCTCCCCAGGGCAGCACAACTGCTGCGTCCGCTCTATGGAGCGCTGAAAAAGAAAAAGCCCAACGACAGCGTGGACTGGACACCAGAACGCCTACAGGCATTTGGTGATGCTAAAGCTGCACTGGCCACTGCTGCCCTTTTGGCCCATCCATCCCCAGCGGCGCAAATAGCTTTAACAACCGACGCATCTGATGTTGCGGTGGGGGCTGTGTTAGAACAGCAGGTTTCCGGGGTTTGGCAGCCGCTTGCATTTTTCAGCCGTACGCTGCGGGACAATGAGCTGAAATACAGTGTTTTTGACAGAGAGTTGCTGGCACTTTACCTGGCCACGCGCCATTTCAGGTTTTACCTGGAGGGCCGCCGGTTCACTGCCTATGTTGACCACAAACCCTTGGTGTTTGCGATGTCAAAAATTTCTGACCCCTGGTCTGCTCGCCAGCAACGCCACCTCGCAGCGGTGTCTGAATTTACTACAGACATTCAGCATGTGGCTGGAAAATCCAACGTGGTGGCCGACTGTCTCTCCCGGGTGCTGATCTCTCCCGTATACGTTGGCATCGATTTTTCTGCTATGGCTGCGGACCAACGTAGCGACGCAGAAATACTCGAGCTCCAGTCCGGGCCCACGGGCCTCGAGTTGGAGGAACGGCAGGTGAATGACGGAGGTCCCCTCCTGCTCTGTGATGTTTCTACTGGCAGGCCCCGCCCCCTGGTTCCAGTTTCATGGCGACGCCGCGTTTTTGACTCCTTACATTCCCTTTCTCACCCAGGTGTTAGAGCCTCGGTGAAACTGGTCAGTTCAAAGTTTGTTTGGCCCGGTCTGCGTAAAGCGGTTAAGGAGTGGGCAGCAGCATGTGTCCCATGCCAGCGTGCTAAGGTTAACAGGCACACCAAAGCACCTTTGGAACCCTTCTCCATCCCAGGTCGGCGGTTTGACCATGTGCACGTAGACCTGGTGGGCCCTCTGCCTCCATCACAGGGTTTTACTCATCTGCTGACTATAATAGACCGGACCACCAGGTGGCCTGAGGTGGTTCCTCTGACATCCACGACATCTGCAGTGGTGGCCCGGGCATTTTTGTCTACCTGGGTGGCGCGTTTCGGCCCCCCTTCAGACATTACATCGGACAGGGGCCCGCAGTTTGTTTCTGAACTTTGGTCTGCCATGGCCAAGGGTCTGGGGACTAACGTTCACAGGACCACCGCTTACAACCCCCAAGCTAATGGTTTGTGTGAACGGTTTCACAGGTCATTGAAAGCCGCACTTCGCGCTGCATTGACCGGCGACAACTGGATTGACCGTCTTCCTTGGGTTTTGTTGGGGTTACGTACCGCAACCAAAGAAGACCTGAGCTCTTCCCCGGCTGAACTGGTTTACGGTCAGCCTGTGCGCGTCCCCGGTGAGTTTTTACCTGAGGTACCCTCACCACAATTCGCCCCACCGTTGCCACATTTTTCACCTCAGGAGGCCCCTTTTCGTGTCCCCGGCCCGGTACACCATTGTTTACCGCAGTCGTTTGTCCCTAAGAGTCTGGAGTCCTCTAAATTTGTTTTTGTCAAACACAATGCACACAGGACACCACTACAGCCTTTGTATGATGGACCGTTTCGGGTTCTTCAACCAGGCCCGAAACATTTCCTTTTAGATTTAGGGGGTCGTACTGAGACTGTCTGTATCGATAGGCTTAAACCAGCTCATGTTGTGTCAGATGATCAGGTTGTTACGGCCCAGGCTCCTCGCAGGGGCAGACCTCCATCCACATTGCTAATGGACTGCGATCCTTCTTCCAGAGACTCTCAACGTCCATTGGAGCCCGAATCTTCTGTGGACCCCCCTCGTAGCCCGCTTCATCAGACTGGTTCCGCAGGGCCCAGGTTCAGCCGTTCGGGTCGTTTGATCAAACCTAAAATGCGGGACTAGTGATGGACCTTACTGGGTGTTCTGGGGGGGCGTGTGTGGTGGACCACTAGGGGGCTCTACTCACACCCAGTGGACCGAATGTATTACAAGATGCTTTTATTGTGAAAGGTCCAGAGGACCGGATATGGTGTTGGTATATAAGGCGGTGTTGGGTGGTTTCCCGCCAGTTTAGTAGGAGTTGATTAAAAGTGAAGACTTACGTCCCGTCTCCTGTGTCGTCTCTTCACCGCCTCCTACATTGTAAAATATCCTGCAGTGGTAGAAGTTCTGCTTTTGTCCTTGTGTTCTATTTAGGAGAAACATAAGTTAAAAGAATCTTCAGTTTCAGATTTGAAGATTAAATGAGGAACTCCAATTGTCAATTAATCTATGTGAGTTAATGGGATGGGAGTCAGTGTGAGTTGGAATATGTGCACTCTGCACTTGAAGGGAGTTTATGGGGAAACTGGAAGTCCTTTAGCAGAAACTTACTGGGTGAAAGAGGACAAAAAGGCCTATAAAAAGACAATGTACATTTTGTGGAAAATTAAAAATTTGCTATGTTTATGTAACTTAAAGGAGCATGAATAATACACTCAGTTGACCACTTGGTGACAATTGTTTGAAAAATAAAAAAACTAACTTCAGCTCTGTAAAATCCATTAAATAAATCAAAATGACAGTTCAGTTATTTAAAGTCCAAATTTCTGAGAAATTTAAATGTTGAACGTTTCCACTGTGACGCATGGTTTGTCTGATCTGCAGACCTCCAAATACGTCTGGGTTTTCTCATTTTCTCAAAATCTCACAGCTGTATGTGGAAATATTCACTTTTTTTGGTCTACACTATATGATGTACTGCTACTATAACTCATTTGCACACTTTCTCTGATCAAGACAAATTGTTTGATATATGTAGCTTATAAATCAGTGAAATAGATAAAAAAATTTGAATAGAAATAAAATAATTGAATTATAATATGGGTGCTTTTGAATTGGCACTGGTAGGTATTTTCTCCTCCAGGTTATTGGATAAGTTCAGCTGAAATGTTCAGGATGTCAGTGCTTGAGGTTATGTTTTTGTGTCTGAGGGAGATGTAGAAAGGGGGGCTTGAGGCAGAGTGGCCTTTTTAGGTCACTCTATGGGAGCTCAGAAATAAAGTCCTATAAAGAAATATACCAGGAAAGAATTCCAGCCCCTGTTTGTGGCCAGCAGCATGATCAACATGAATAAATGAAGGTCCGCTGTATTGGCATGGCCTGTCTGAAACAATTTCAGTAAACATTTCATTATCAAAAAAGTTTAAACGACTTGTAATATTAAAAATGAACATGTAAAAATCAATGGTAGCGCTGTAGAGTACAGAGGAAGTTTCAGAGCTTCTGAGGTGAAACCAGTCGACATTTGCTGTACATCATATCAAAACAGCCTCTCCTTGTTTGTCCAGAATTAAGTAGATAATGTTGTTTTATTTACTAATGAATTAGGAAAGTTAATGAATTCTCTGACGAGATCCACCACTGTTAGCACGTATAATTGCGTTCCAAACGATGCTAGCTGTTTAAATAAAATAGAAACAGTTCGTAGGCCAGTTGTCGCTGCAGTATTAGCAGCTCAATTTAATTGCTTTTAAAGGGCAAACAGGAGCAGATATTGGAAATGTGGCAACATGACCAATTAAATAGATTAAAAGAGGGAATTGGGAACACTCGACTGTGCAGCTTGTAGGTTTAGAGACGTCTATGTTTTCACCACGGCACGATTAACCTATTCCAACAGCAATGTGTGACATTAAAACTGTGATTACTTTGGTGTCTCTGTAATTCAGTGACCTGCCTTCATTTTTTTGTTTTTCATTTTTAATACAGAACAGCACAGAGCTGTACCGCTCAGTGAGAAGGTTACAGTGTTGATTCTCAGCCTGCAGCCTTTTTGATGGTTTACATGTTCTCTCAGTGCATGTGTTTTTTTGTGTGGTTTTTTTTTTCTCTGGGTATTCCGGTTTCCTCCCACAGACCAAAAATAGACATGTAAGGTTCAATGGTAACTCTAAATTGTCTCTCAGTAAAAGTGTGTGTCGTTGTCTTTTTTATCTCTATGTGTCCATGGATGGACTGGAAACCTGTCCAGGGTGTCCCCCACCTCTCTTATTTTCCCACCTTTACAGCTAATCTTTTATTTAAGACACTGATATTTAATTTTCAAATGATGTTTTTGTGTCTGTTACTTAAACATGTCAAACAAATGATGTTAGAAACATTTAGGGTTGTCAAGTTTGAACAAAAGATGCAGACCACAGGAAGGACTTGGTGAGAGAATAAAGCTTTAATATATAAATTAAAAAATTTGATGTAAAATGGTAAATGGTAAATGGAGCTTATTTATATAGCACTTTCCAGCCCCCTGTGAGGAGCCCCAAAGCGCTTTACAATACCAGCCATCCACCCATTCATTCAGACATTCATACACCGGTAGTGGTAGCCTGCCTTGCAAGGCGCCATCCAGACCTACCGGGAGCAACTCGGGGTTAAGTGTCTTGCCCAGGGACACAACGACACATGGTGGGCGGATGCGGGATTCGAACCTCCAACCTTCCGATCAGGGGTCGACTGCCATTACCACTACACCACGGTCGCCAGTGTGACAGCAAAAATGCAAAATAACTGAAAACACTAGAATCACAGATAAAACAGCACGGTGCAGCACGGTGGCACAACTGGTAGAGCTGCTGCCTCTCAGCGAGAAGGTTGCCGGTTCAAATCCCGGTCCGGGGCCTTTCTGGGTGGAGTTTGCATGTTCTCCCCGTGCATGCGTGGGTTTCCTCCGGGTACTCCGGTTTCCTCCCACAGACCAAAAAACATGCATGTTAGGCTGATTGGTGACTCTAAATTGACCCTAGGTGTGAGTGTGAGAGTGGATGGTTGTTTGGTGTGAGTGAGACAGGTCCCTCTTGTAAATGAGTCCCCGTGACTCAACGAGGCTAGCCTGTATAAATAAAGGTTGAATGAATGAATGAAAAAAACCATACAGGCGCAAATACAGCAATGGTTGACTGCTGAGTGAGTGCAATACCAGAGAATAAACGGACTGGCTGACATGCTCTGTCCCTGTCTGTTTACATTATATTTATTCGCTGTCCCCTCTTTGCTCTTTATACTTTTGTTATTCTGCTCCTTGTATGATTCTGTTCCTGTGTAAGATTGTAGTTCAACTTTGGCAGTGCTTAAATGGGGGGTACCGCAGGGTTCCGCAGGGTTCCATCCTCGGTCCCCTTTTATTTTCTTAATACCTGCTAGGTACTATTTTCCGAAAACACAACATACCTTTTCATTTCTATGCCGATGACTGTTAAATCTACTTCCCCCTCAGACACAACAGTACTCGCTCTATTCAACCTTTGCTGGACTGTCTGGCTGACATTGGAGACGGGATGGCTTTAAATTTCTTGAGTTTGAACGAGAAGAAGTCTGAAGTTACGTTGTTTCCTCCCAATGACACAATCACCAACCACTGCATCGACCTGTCCATTCTGGCACCTTTAGGGAAACAATGAGCCACTAATCTGGGAGTGATATTGGACCCTTCTTTGAAACTCAACAGTCATCTAAACATGATTGTTAAATCCTGCTTTTTCCAGCTGAGGCGGCTGTCTAAGCTGAAGCCCATATTGTCCAAAAATAACATGGAGACAGTATTTCATGTATTCATTACTTCCAGGCTCGACTACTGTATTGATACTCACTCCTTTTTTGGTATCGGTCAGTCCTCCACTGCTAGACCAACTGATCCAGAATGCGGCAGCCTGATTTTTAACCAGCACAAGCAAAAGAGAGCACATTAGTCCTGTTTTGGCCTCCCTGCACTGGCTACCAGTTCACCTTTGAATCCAATTCACAATGCTCTTGTATGTCTATTAATCACTAAACAGCTCTGCCCCCTCCTATCTTACTGATCTGCTCCAGCCCCACCACATTCTCTCAGATCAGCAGACCAGTTGCTCCTCACAGTTCCAGGAACCCATCTCAAGCGCAAAGGTGACAGGGCCTTCTCTGTCGCAGGCCCAAGACTGTGGAACAAGTTACCTCTGCTTGTCAGACAGGCCCCCTCCCTCACAGTTTTTAAATCTCGCTTAAAAACACACTATTATTCCCTGGCTTTCGGCACTATGTGATCTGTGCTGAGCCTGTGTGCATCACACTGTGTTGGCCATATTGCTGTTGTTGTTGTTATCCACTATTGTTCTTTTGTTTCTACGTGTGGCTTCCTGTTACATAATCTGTTGCTTTGTGCATGGTCTGTCTGTCCCTGTACAGCACTTTGGTGTGCACTGTCACTGTTTAAAGTGCATTATAAATAAAGTGGTATGGTATGGCATGTGTATCTGATTCTGTTTTCTGTCACTTTCCACTCACTCCTCAGTCTGCCTCTCCAGTCTTCAGTCTTAACCATTCACACCTGTCCCTCATCAGCCACCTGCCCAGGTGCTCTTATTACTCACTATCCCTCTGTCTTATAAAAAAAGCTTTTCTCTCCTCCACTCTTCATCCGGTCATTGTTCTGTTTACACAGACTACATGGTCCTCCTGGTTTCCGAGTTCCCGTCCGAGTCTGTACCTGACCTGTTTTTGCCTGCCTGTTCCCATTGTTGTAAGTTTTTGGTGCCACATCAGCATCTTGTTTTTGTTGTTTAAAATAAAGTATTTTTATGTCAAACTCCTGCTTTGCTTGTCTGCCTGCAAATGGGTCTAACATTCAAGAATTGTGAAACTGGCAACTCATGAGATGTTTGAAGACAAGTGAGAACAGGGAACCAGTGTAATTGGGTGTGGTAGGACTGAAGAGCAAAGATTGACAATAATTACTAGTAATGATGAGAAAGTATGAAAAGTAAAATCATCACAAACAATAAACAAGATAAATAAACCCCTAAACAAAAAAATACAGTACAAAAAATACAGTTCCTGAGAAGTTCATGAGTACTTCCTCACCCTATTTCTATCTGTATTAATGATTTTGAGTGTACTTGATGATTTGCTGAAGAGTAGCTGAGTCCCTTCATACATCAAACAGGCCCATCTCATTAATTAGCACATTGACCTCTCTGGATCTCTGAATTTTTCCACTTTTTGAGCTTGCAATGTCCAGAGAATAAAACAGATTGTGTTCCAGTCTCGATCACAAACTAAAATTCCTTCACCGTTAGTAAATGCCCAAACATTTTGCCATGACCCAGTGAATGGGTCCAGAGTGTAGTTTCTCATATGAGAGGGTCCTATAATAAGGATAAGTGACAAGTATTTATCCACCCATGTTCTTTACCTGCTATTCTGTGTAGGGTCGCAGAAGGACTATAGTGCTTATCCCCAGCGATCACTGTAGCAGGGTAAATCCTGGACAGGACACGAGTCCATGCATGACAAGCATTAAGAAAAATTCCTCCACCCTAATAGTCCTACTTATCCTGGTTCACATCTGAGCTACCTTTCTCAGACAGTCAACGATGGGCGTAAATGCAGTAATCTCACCACATCGTATGATTGACTCTACGTGGCAGAGCTGAGCAATCTCTGTGGACCTCCTATAGATTTCTCCTCTCTGAAATGCTGTGCTTCTTGCCTGGTTGTAGCCCTCCTGCAGTAGCTCACAAAGTCCTGTTCCTTGGTCATTCCCTCCTTTCTTTATGTGGCACTTCAATCTGGAACCCCAAACATTTCAGTTTTCTTCACACCACTTGTGCATGGATATATGTTCAAACTTTGCCACAAGACTTTTCCATTCTGTGCCCTCTTTATACTTGAGTTTTCTTTGCATTTATTTTCAATTCTCCACTGTATCATAGCTGAAATGCAAGGTTGTAGAGCCCAGTGGAGGTTTCCTCATTTTCTATGCATCTTGCAAGACCATCACTTTGGTTGTCCTGATGCATGCTCAATAATCCAGATAGAAAAATCTAATGAGGTTAAGTTAGGTCCTCCGGAAGAATTATTCATTCATTCAACCTTTATTTATACTAGTCTCAATGAGTCACAAAGACTCATTTTCAAGAGAGATGTGTCAGAATCCAAATACCTGCCAGAGGACCT
Source organism: Garcialebias charrua (assembly GCA_038048925.1). Classification (NCBI taxonomy): domain Eukaryota; kingdom Metazoa; phylum Chordata; class Actinopteri; order Cyprinodontiformes; family Rivulidae; genus Garcialebias; species Garcialebias charrua. The sequence continues at coordinate 13,523 of JBBPBX010023380.1, read as the reverse complement.
GACTTAACCTTGTTTTTAAGTTAGGTCCTTTGGCGTCTTGGTTGGACCAGTTATCCAACCAAGGTGATCACCATGGTTGTGTGGTAAGATGTCCTGCGGACATTAAATGCACCACAGTTGCTGCGATACGATTGGTGGGTCTGGGGCTGGCTTCCTGTTTAAAACGGGCCCGGTTCTCAGGGTTGACACACGTCATCTGCCTTCCGGCGGCGTTAGCTGGCTGTGTCATGCGCTAGTGTAATTGGGCGATGATCTATTGTTCTCGCGACACTGACAAGCTTCCTACTTCCCTCTCCTGCTAGAGGTGGAGCTCGGTGGTGAGTAAAGCGCTATTTTGTCTGTCTGTTTTCTTATTTTTTAGATTTTAATGTTAAATATTTATTGTTTTAGTTCCCTGCTGTTTGTCCTTGGTGTCCTTCTGTCGGCTATTTGTCCTGGGTGTTCGTTTATTGCTGTCCCGACTGGTTTCTGCATCCATTTGGGTCGTCCATCCACTGCCGACTGGTCCTGGATTGGTGCTCGCTGTCTGGACGGCGTGGGGCGGGCCGCGTCACGCGTCCTGCGGGCTGAACTGGGTCGACTGACGTCCAGCTCAACTGAACAGGCGTCGGCTGGAGTGGCGTCTCTTCCGGACGGCAGATCATACCAGGGTGGACTCTGAACTGTCCTGTGACTGTTACCAAATCCCTCCAGGAGGTGACAGTACTCCTGGTTTGGTGTAGGAATGTGTGTTTGTGTGTGTGTATATATGTGTGTGTGTGTGATTTCCCTGTTTTAAATGTACTGCCATAATTGCACTTTTAATGTTGATTGGAGTTGACTGCCTTTTTAAATTGTAAATATTTTAAATTTAGGATTTTATTTATTTAATTAAACAATTGTGCAATTTAACTGGTGTCAGTGTGTAAACTTGTCCCAAACCTCCTCTGCAAACGGGCCTGCGTGCTTTTAAAGGTAACTTTTTAGGTACAATCATTTTAACCAATTTTATTAATTTAAAATAGTATTTTTAAACCTTTTTTTTAAAACTTCAATACTCAATTTTAACCACACCCGACCCAGCTACATTTGGATAACTGGTCTCATGGGGCTTTGGGTCGTGGTTTTCGAGTTAGATAGCTGTACTGTACTGCGATTTCAAACTAATGTCTTGTAATAACTGCAGGTCACCTATCAGTTGCTTCTCAATAAACGGTGTTTTGAATTAGTCATTGCAGTATTTCTCACTTCAGTTTGTAAACCCCATTAATCATTTTTATTTTATGTATTTTGTTTCCCTGTCTGTTTACGCCAGAATTCTGTCACTTCTCACTATACAGTATTACTGTAATTAACACACACAAAAAAAATAAAAAATAAAATATATGATTGTTATGGTACGGAGCCCCCCAGGGGACGTGGAAAAAAAAAATTCTTTGCGTGCGCACGCAAAACTATTGCGAGGTAACGCAAAAACTTTTGCGTGGGAACGCAAAAGTTTTTGCATTCCCACGCAAAAGTTTTTGCGTTACAGACACCATCCTTTAAAAGGAATGTGGACCTTCTGGCACAAGCATGCCACGATAGCTCAACTAGTAACGCAATGGCTTGCCGCTCCAAACCTCACGGGTTCGATTCCCAGTCGGGACAACTTTTTTTTTAGATTATTTATTCATTCCAGATTAAGAAAACACGAGAAAAATATTTACAAAACAACAATAAAAACTTTCAATTATATAATCATTCCTCTTTCTTATTTTGCTTAATGGTTTTTAACTCATCCCTGAAATTCTGACACAGAATCACAAGTTCAGAGGGACAGACAGAGCGCAGGCTGCCGCGTCGGCTCGAACGAGGAAGTCACAGCTGATTCCACGGAGCTTGAACGTGAAATATACAACGGAAAATTACTTTTACCACTGCAGCACACACTGGACATCCTTATATTTAAGGCTGATTTCAAAATTCAATTAAATTGAGTGTACTGTCTGCTCCATTGTATGGAAGCGGATGTGAGACGAAATGAAAACTAAAATGGTTTAGCAGGAATGCTTTTTCATTTCAAAGCCAAGCTGCCTTTTTTGAGTCATAAATAAAATTAAAAATGAATAAACCAAACTGCATTTTCATTTTCTTCTTCGAGACTGCTCAATTTGTAACTTAATTAAAATGATAAGTAAAATAACATTTAACATTTAATTTTCAATATATGTCTTTGTAAAAAGTGGCCAAAATTCATTTTGAAATGTCAATTTTGAAAATTAAAATGAAATAGCAGAAATGCTTTTTCATTTCAGAGGCAAGCTGCCTTTTTTGAGTCAGAAATAAAATTAAGATTAAATCATTTTCATTTTCTAGATCAAAACTGCTCATTTTGTAGCAGAACTCCAGAGGAAACTAAGAGCAATTTGCATTTTCATTTTCACTCTGAACCGTGCTCAAAGTGTGACATTAATCAATCTCAGTTGGCAAATCCAAGTCCCGCCCACTGAATCACTGATTGGTTGTTTTAGCAGCAGGCGGAGATTTAGACAGGAGGACAGTGTCCTGCTATCACATGTACCCATGGGCGTAGCCAGAATTTTGTGGGGGGCGGTTCGTTTTAAAGGAGAAGTTGACAATGTATACTAATCTGTCTGGATAGCTCAATGGATAAAGCATCTGCCTTCAGTCCTAAAGCTCGTGGGATCAAGTCCCGCATGGTACAATGTTTTTTTTTTTTTAATTCATTCCAAATTAAAAAAGCACAAGAAAACTATTTACAAAACGGCAAGAAATAAAACAATGCATTAAATGAAAGGAATCAGACGAAGAAAATAATCTTATCTGCCCCTTCTCAAACTATTTTTTTTTCAAACACTCGATTCAAACAACTAATTTTACATTTGTCTTTTATTGGATAAAAAAAGTAGTTAATATGCCTGTGAAGAAAGAAGAATGTGTTAACCACAGGCTGTGGTTAACACATTCTTCTTTTTTTATCCAATAAAAGTGTTTGAAAAAAAAATAGTTTGAGAAGGGGCAGATAAGATTATTTTCTTCGTCTGATTCCTTTCATTTAATGCATTGTTTTATTTCTTGCCGTTTTGTAAATAGTTTTCTTGTGCTTTTTTAATCTGGAATGAATAAAAATAAAAATAAAATGTTGTACCATGCGGGACTTGAACTCATGAGCTTTGGGACCAAAGGCAAACGCTTTATCCATTGAGCTATCCAGGCACATTAGTATACATTGTCAACTTCTCCTTTAAAACGAACCGCCCCCCACAAAATTCTGGCTACGCCCATGGGTACATGTGATAGCAGGACACTGTCCTCCTGTCTAAATCTCCGCCTGCTGCTAAAACAACCAATCAGTGATTCAGTGGGCGGGACTTGGATTTGCCAACTGAGATTGATTAATGTCACACTTTGAGCACGGTTCAGAGTGAAAATGAAAATGCAAATTGCTCTTAGTTTCCTCTGGAGTTCTGCTACAAAATGAGCAGTTTTGATCTAGAAAATGAAAATGATTTAATCTTAATTTTATTTCTGACTCAAAAAAGGCAGCTTGCCTCTGAAATGAAAAAGCATTTCTGCTATTTCATTTTAATTTTCAAAATTGACATTTCAAAATGAATTTTGGCCACTTTTTACAAAGACATATATTGAAAATTAAATGTTAAATGTTATTTTACTTATCATTTTAATTAAGTTACAAATTGAGCAGTCTCGAAGAAGAAAATGAAAATGCAGTTTGGTTTATTCATTTTTAATTTTATTTATGACTCAAAAAAGGCAGCTTGGCTTTGAAATGAAAAAGCATTCCTGCTAAACCATTTTAGTTTTCATTTCGTCTCACATCCGCTTCCATACCATTGTCGTAATGTTGAGCCATTTTAAACAACAATGCTGCAGATAATACATGTTTTTATTGTGTTTATTCTGTGACACAGTTCACACTTGAACTTGTGATTGTGTGTCAAAATTTCAGGGATGTGTTAAAAACCATTAAGCAAAATAAGAAAGAGGAATGATTATATAATTGAAAGTTTTTATTGTTGTTTTGTAAATAGTTTTCTTCTGTTTTCTTAATCTGGAATGAATAAATAATCTAAAAAAAAAATGTTATCTTGACTGGGAATCGAACCTGTGCGGTTTGGAGCGGCAAGCCAATGCTTTACTAGTTGAGCCATCGTGGCATGCTTGTACCATAAGGTCCACATTCCTTTTAAAGGATGGTATCTGTAACGCAAAACCAAAGGGTTTTGCGTTCCCACGCAAAAGGTTTTGCGTTACCTCGCAATAGTTTCGCGTGCGCACGCAAACGTTTGCGTGCGCACGCAAATAAAAAATTTTTTTCCCACGTCCCCTGGGGGGCTCCGTATTATGGCATTAGTGTTTCTGAAACAAATTCAGAAGGAGAACTCCAAAGTGTTTTTTTTCTTCTTCCATTAAATAAAGAAAATGGCATAGACGTAAGTAGAATAAGACTGCAAGTTGTGTTGTGGTCCTGAACAGATCAGTGAGACTAAAGAGGAAAACTGACCTGGTCTCCTTGCCAAATGTTATTGTGATTAAGGTTAAATTATTTTTAAAAGATTTGACCAGATGTAACCTCCTGTGATTAGATCGTAATTTTAAACTATTAAACAGAAGTTTCCCACTAAAAAACAAACCAATCACGGTTCAGTTTGACCTGAACCAAGTTCACCTCACTTGGTCTGTCCAAGAGTCGGCTGTTTGTTTTGAACTTTGTTCAAATTAATGTTTCAAAGCTTGGTGTAAAAGCATCAATCAACACCATACATTATCTGCAACAGATTTCACAAAGGTCTTTCTGAAAGGTGATTCAATCATGTGGCACTGAGGTGAACAGGGATGTAATTTTTCTGGTTATAAAAATTTTAATAAATGCCCTAAATAACCTTTTGAGTTTGACAGATGAGTCTCCACTGACAGCCTTTCTTTAGACATGGAGGTGGGACATTTGCAACACCACCTGTAACGGGAACAGACACAAGAAAATCAGAGAAAATCATGCCCTCAGAGTGTGAACCAGCATGGGATTTGCATGTAGAATGTGTGCTTGTTGAGACTGTCATAGAAACGCCTACATAATTGCTGGCAGGGCCGGCCCAAGCCTCCATGGGGCCCTAAGCGAAATTTGGTTTGGGGCCCTCAATTTCTGCTAATAATGTGGACTACTGCAATCAACAGATCATTCACCCACCTAACAAACTCAGTGCAACTCTAAAAGCCCTGTTGAGACACATTATCCTATATTATAGTGGTACTAAAAGTAACCACAAAAAAAATAAAAAAAACAGCATGCAATGTATTTTACAGCAAAAGTGTCATTTGGTTTATTATCTTTGGTTCCATAGAACTGCAACAGTAATATTCAAAGTAATTTGTAGTGCAAGATCAACAACAAACAACAGATGAAATAACTTAGATGCATAAAAATAACTTAAAATGTGCAAAAACAAACAATATAAAATTAAATAAATTAAATATCAAGGAAATAAATAAAGTAAATGAGCAATTACTTGAAACCGCATAAAATGGTTAAAAAACATTTAATGTTGAATAATTAGTTCTTACAACTATGTAAATATATGCAATAATTTGTAAAAAACTGAACAACTATTAAATAGAATCATATAATCATTACAAAAGTTTTTTTCAATCCCACTTAGGGGGCCCCCTAGTGGCCCCGGGGCCCTAAGCAGCTGCTTAGTTTGCTTATGCCTTGGGCCGGCCCTGCTGGGTACTTCAAGAGAACATGAAAATGTTTTTTAAATATTTCTTCAGTGTCTGACATTGTCAAATGAACAAGATCCTATATGGATAGGGTCAAGTCTGACATGAATCCTTTCATATATAGGTTTCCTCTCATATATAGATTCAAAAAACTTTCAATACAAAAACCACTGGACTTTCTTTGTAACAGAAGACGTTTCGTTCTTCATCCGAAGAACTTTCTCAATTCAAAGAGCAGTGAGTGTGGGGTTCAGGTTTTAAAGGCTGAGATAATGTGAGAGTACTGCTGGCTGCAACCCAAGATGGCCGCCAATTACCACAGCTGCCGGTCATCTCCCTGATGAGACATTCAACTATATAATGGTACGTCCACACCTAACAGCGTTTCAACTGCTGGAGCGTCCAGTTTACATGCAAAGTCAATGGGGGAGGCGCCTCCAGGCGCGTCTTGGCGTTGGGCGTCACGTCACGTGCGTGTTGAGCGTGCTGGAAAGCGTTTTCCGTGCACGTGAACCAGCGTCAGCCTCCAAAGCACGCCTTGAACATGTTGAAGATTTCGCCGTTCAAACGGTCAAACGCCGTTCAACTCTCCCTGATTGGTTGATCAGGGAGAGTCGGGGGGAGAAGAGAGGGGGAGAGTCCCTATGTGACGCGGAAACGAGGGGACGGGGGTATTGCGCAACTATGTGACGTATTGTTTGTGGGACACAGAAAAAACTGCGAAGTCGTATACTATGGAAGAGAAACTCATTGTAGCTGTGTGTTCGCGACAAGTCCTTCACGACCAGTCAAGTCTGCTCTACAGAGACAGAAATAAAAAGCTCCTTGCCTGGCGGAGTGCAGTGAGGAACTCGGTATACCGGTAAGCTCCTCCCAGACCCCCCGCCGCCACACCACCGCAGCTTCGTGTTCTGGTCTGGACACCACTGTGGGTCCAGTGCGTCCACTTGCGTGCGTGACGAGCTTTTTTGAAGTTGAAACGCTGTAGGTGTGGACGTACCATAAGGCTGCAGTCAAGTTCTACTCTTCGCTGGGGCATTGAGCCACTTATGGTATTTATGCTCTCAGCCTGTTTGTTTCCTTGAGAAAGTTACTAACCTTGTTCTCTGTGCCTCCAGTTCTCCTGTGTTCTTGGATCCCTTCCTGTTTGCCTTGGGTTCAGTTCCTGGTCCTCGTGCCTGATCTACAGCCATTCCCCTGTGAGACTGATTCACCTTCCTCTGGACTCACTTGGATTCGCTCTCACGCTCCACTCAAACCATCCAACCTGTAAGAGGAAAAACAGCACGAGTAATCAAAGGACCACTATTATTCCAACCCATCTGACGTCCTGTTTGTTTCTCAGGGGCTCAAGAGGACCACCTGTACATAGTCACCTGCACAATAAACACTGTTGAATTTTCTATCTTGTAGAGTCTTGTCTCGTTCCGGGTCTCGTACCATCTGGGTTTACTGAAATCATTACAGAATGTCCCAGCCACACAAGACCCAGAGCGAGACCAGGAGCGAGCAAGCATTATCCACTTCACAGGAACAACGAATGGATAGACTTGAAAACATGTTTGAACGTCTCTTTTTGCAGCAACAAGCCACTCAGGCCAGCGAAGACCTGGGAAACATGGTGTACACTTTGAACCAACGGCTTTCATCTTCGGATGCACCTGCAGCTCCTCAGGAGTCCGGCGCCACCGCCTTCTTCCCCGAGAACCATCCCACGTCTCAACTAGCGGTAAAACCCTCTGAATTCTTTTCTGGTGACCCTGAGAATTGTGGAGGATTTTTGCTGCAATGTAAATTGGCCTTTAAGGGGGCTCCTCACACGTATGCAACCAGCATTTCCAAAATAACTTACTTCGTTAGCCAGCTAAAGGGTGAAGCATTAAGTTGGGCCAATTCCTTCCTGTTGTCTCACAATTAGGATTCTGTCCCGTACGATGTCTTTTTACAAGAGTTTTGCAGAATATTCGACCGGCCGATGCAACAACCCAATGCCGTAAAGCGACTTCTGGGACTACGTCAGCGTCAACGACCAGTAGCGGAACACGCCCTCGAGTTCCGCATCATTGCTACCCAGACCGGTTGGAATGAACTATCTTTACAAGGTACATTTCTAAATTCCTTGTCTGACATTATTAAGGATCAAATTGCTTGCCGTGATGAACCTGGCAGTCTGGATGAACTTGTAAACCTCGCCGTTTGCATCGACAAACGTCTTCGAGAATGCTACCGGGAGAGAAACTACAACTACCAGAAGCTCTCCACTTCCGGGTCCACGACAGCGGCAGGTGAGCGAAACGCCTACAGAAACATACCAACGAACTACAAACCCCAGAGAGACTTTGTTTCCGAGTCTCCTTCACCTATTGGTCTAGCCACTCGCCTGCGTGCACTACCAGAACCCGAACCGATGCAGGTGGGGCGGGCCCATCTATCTCCTGAGGAGAGGCAGAGACGAAGGAGCTTTAATCTGTGCAATTATTGTGGAGAGTCTGGTCATTATCTGTGCAACTGCCCGTTGCTGGGAAACGAAAGGTCCCACCAGTAAGAAGAAAGATACTGGTGGGAGCTTCAAATTTTTCTGCCACTCATCGACTCACATTAAAGATGACACTCCAAACCTCCCAAGATTGTCTCCCTGTTTCTGCACTGGTAGACTCTGGTGCTGAGGAGAATTTAATTAGCATGAATTTAGTTAAGGAATTATCCATCCCCACACAAACGGTTGACCCATTATCTGTAGCAGGTGTTACTAGGGATGTGTTAGGTCGGATTCGATGTAAAACTGTTGGTTTGCATTTAATATCTGGAAACCACCATGAAACGACTGATTTTTACGTTATTGAGTCACCAAACACACCATTGATTTTAGGCTACCCCTGGTTGAAGAGACACAACCCAAACATTAACTGGGAGCTCGGGAGAGTGGAGGGATGGAGTAATTTTTGTTTGAGACACTGTTTACATGCCGCCATTTATGATCTTCCTAAGGCTAATTTCACTGAGGAGGATATTGACACTACTGGTATTCCCCCTGTTTACCACGACTTGGCTTCTGTGTTCAGTGAGCAAAAAGCTCTGTCTTTGCCCCCTCACCGTCCCTACGATTGTTCCATCGACCTCCTTCCTGGGTCCCCACTGCCTTCGAGTCGTTTGTATAATCTTTCTGGTCCTGAAAGAGAATCTATGAAAGAGTACATTAAAGACTCCCTCGAATCAAGTATTATACGTCCATCTACATCACCAGTTGGAGCAGGTTTCTTCTTTGTTAAAAAGAAAGACAACTCTTTGAGACCTTGCATTGATTACGTACAGGGGCTTGAGCGCCATTACTGTCAAGAACAAATATCCTCTCCCACTCATAGACTCTATTCATGAACAACTTCAGTCTGCAACCATCTTCACTAAACTGGATTTGCGCAACGCCTACCATCTAGTGCGCATAAAAGAGGGAGATAAGTGGAAGACCGCTTTCAGAACACCACTGGGATATTTTGAATATCTGGTTATGCCTTTTGGTTTAACCAACGCCCCCACAGTATTTCAGGCTCTGGTCAATGACATTCTGAGAGACTTCTTAGGTGATTTTGTGTTTGTATACCTGGATGACATTCTCATTTACTCTCACAACGAAGAGGAGCACATAACACAAGTCAGGACTGTATTAAAAAGACTCTATGAGAATCAACTATTCGTTAAGAATGAAAAATGTGACTTTCACGTGTCTTCCGTGTCCTTTTTGGGATTTATTTTTGAATGTGGCCGATACCGGACTGATCCGGAGAATACGAGGGCTGTGGTGGAGTGGCCCGTTCCCGAAAACAGGAAACAGTTACAACGATTTCTGGGGTTTGCTAACTTTTATCGACGTTTCATTAAGGATTACAGCCGCATCATTGCACCCCTCACGCAACTCACCTCCACCAACAGGACTTTTAGATGGACACCTGAGGTAGACGCAGCCTTTGGTAAGCTGAAACAACTTTTTTCATAACATTTTTTCATCATAACCTTTGCTGCTACTAGTGGTCAGGAGTGGAAGTATCACCAACTAAAATGGCAGACAACCCAGAAATGCCCATTATGTGACGTCACATGGGAACTATGTATAGGACTGCATTGCTCTGGTCCAAGCCTTATAAGGTTGTTCCTGGAATCTGCTGGAGCTATTCTACCAGTTCGGGGGTGACAGCACTGAGCGCTCCAATGACCACTGATAATGTTTTTTATTCGTAATGGGCTTGAATTAACAGCTGAGCATTTCAAGACCCAATGTTACTGTGGTGTATACCAGCCTATTAGAATCTATGATGGTGCCAGTAGAAATAATTGACAGTGCTGTTTTTAGTATAGATTTTAGAGTGCACTTTGTTACTTAGCCTTGGCAAGTGGTGCATTTTGTCCAGCTCAGTCACAATCTTTATGCTCAGGTCACCTGTTCTATTCAAGCTCTCAACCCTTTCTATTGGGGGTTGTTAAACATACCTGGATGGCGAGGATGATCAGAATCAGAATCAGCATCAGACTAAGCTTTATTATCATTGCACCAAGATACAACGAGAATATTTACGTACAGCTGTCCGAAAGATGGCCGGAATGCACAAAGCTGCTATGCTATTTTTATATAAAAGGGACAAAGCCACGAGGAGCGGGGTAGTGGCATTATAAAAAAGATCTCTTCACACCTTATCCTAACGCCGATCACGTTGCTTGCCTTTGTGATGGCTTGGTTTGTGCCTGTGTACCCAGACTCAATTGCCTTTGGCAGAATGGATCAGATCTCACATATTTTTACTCAGGCATGTTCCATCGGTGTGGCCACGTAATTTGGACATTTCTGAACTGTTTTTGGACCAACATAGACTCAAGGTAGATGTAATTGGTGGAATGGTGGCGCAGTGGTTAGAGACAGTGGGCCTGTGATTGGAAGATCGCTGGTTCAAGCCCCGGTACCGATAACATCAAAAAATGTGGGTGGAAAAAGGTGAAACCCCTTATCTGCCTCCACCCTCATTCACCCCACTTTGGGTCCCTGAGCAAGGCCCTTAACCCCCACCATCTGCTCCTTAAGAGGTCTCTCTTGAAAATGAGTTCTCGTGGCTCAATGAGACTACCTGGATAAATAAGGGGTAAATGAAAAAAAATTATGTTCTACCTGTCCCTAAAATAACTGTGTGCTTATCCGAATCTGGCTCCCCCAGCTGGCCTTGAAGGCCACCTTATCTGAATATGCCTGGAGGACATGTAATCTGATGCTCAACCCCCTGTCCATCGGGGGAATTCCACTGTCAACCAGAGTGAACCCGCTGAATAAACATTCTGTCAACATTTAAGGATTCTTGGATTCTCATTAGCGTTGACCTTGGCCATTCCCCAACATCCCTCGAGAATGTTTACAGATCTCATCAGAGGGAGCTGGCTGATTATTACATCCTTATCAGAACTCTTATGCTACGTTCAGACCAAACGCATCTTGCGCCTCTCAGATGCGCCTGACGTGCTGGGTTGGCTGCATGTCAACAGATGTCTGTTCACATCGAACGCATCTGATGACACGCAGTGAGGAGGAGGAGCGTTCATGGTCCCTTTCCGGTTGGGTTTGTTTTCTTCCGGTCTATGAAAAATGGCGGACGTAGTACGAAGAATTGCTCTGGTGTACCTAATGAACAAAGCAGCAGCACGCAGACGCCGTGCACAACGCCGATACTGGCTCCACCCCACCATACAGAGGCGGCTGCAGTTTGGTGAATTTCACCACCTGATCCAGGAGCTGCGCGCAGACGAGCATCGCTTTCAGCGGTATTTCCGTCTCACACGAGCCCAGTTCGACGACCTGCTGTCCCGCGTAGGTGGCCGCATCACCCAGCAGGACACCAACTACAGGCGCGCAATTTCAGCAGAAGAACGGCTGTCCATCTGCCTCAGGTTCGAATAATATCAAACAACATTGATAAAGATATAATTCACCCGAAAGGGGTTAGCAGTATGCCACAGTATTTAGGTGACTACCCCAAAAATAAACCAATAATACAACAGAAGTGCCTAACCAGTATTAAAATTCAGAAGTGTATGTGTGTAACAAGACTGGTGCAAAAACTGGTGCAAAAACTCCAAATAATGTATTTGCTCAGTCAACTCAGTCCATCCATGTATACATATGGATATGTAGTGTACATATACACAGTCCAAAATGCATATACTAAATCTGTAAACTATATGCATGCATGCATGTATGTATGTTTGTGTTCACATATACATACATATTCGCAACTACATACGTACATAGACCGCTGTTTATATACATATAACATTACATATTTGTGTGTACACATACCCACATGAATTAAAAAATACACATATACATATATAAATATGTCTGCGTGTGTGTATGTGTTGGTGTATGTATACACACACACACACACACACACACACACACACATATATACATAAATATATATATATATATATACAGTGTATATATAAATATATATATACTATATTCATATAAATATATATATATATATACTGTATATATATTTCTATATATAGTGTATATATAAATATATATATACTATATATATAAATATATATATATACTGTATATATATTTCTATATATACTGTATAAATATATACATATTTATACAATGTCACATATACAAACATACATAAACAGAAATGCATACAGCATTTGAATGTGTTCAAACAATACAAAAATGACTGTGTAGTGCTGTCTTCAATATTGTGCTTACACCTTTGTTGTTTCAAATGCAGGTTCATGGCAACTGGGGACTCGTACCGGACAATCGCTGGAAGCTTCCGGGTGGGTGTTTCCACCGTTTCAATGATCATCCCGGATGTGGCCTCTGCTATCTGGGACTGCTTAGTGGAGGAGTTCATGGCCGTGCCTGGAGTGGATGAGTGGAGTTCAATTGCAGCTGAGTTTGAGGAACTTTGGAACTTTCCTCTGTGCTGCGGTGCTGTGGATGGCAAACACATCAAGATAACAGCACCCCCCAACTCAGGCTCCCTGTTTTTTAATTACAAGGGAACACACTCCCTGGTTCTTCTGGCTGTGGTAGATGCAAGGTATAGGTTTCGCATCGTTGATGTTGGTGGGTATGGCAGGACAAGCGACGGCGGGATCTTTGCCAACTCCGCTTTTGGCCAGGCCTTGATTGGAGGCACGTTAAACCTGCCCCCTGACAGCTGTCTGCCTGAAGCAGACCACAGAGGCCCCCAGCCCTACGTGTTCGTCGCTGATGAGGCCTTTCCACTGCGCAGGGATGTGATGAGGCCTTTTCCTGGACGCGGTGGCCTTACCAGAGAGCAACGTGTCTTCAATTACAGACTGTCACGTGCACGTCTCGTTGTAGAAGATGCATTTGGGACCTGGTCAGGCCAGTGGAGAATGTTCCGCCGCGAGCTGAACATTGCTGTCAGAGTGGTGGAGTCCTGTGTTAAAGCCACCTGTGTTCTCCACAACTTCATGAGGGCAAGTGGACGGCCGGCAACATGTGGTACTGAGGTATACCTTGAAGGCGTTAGGAGAATGGGAGGAAACTTTCCGGGCAGAGCTGCAACCAACACCAGGGATGCTTTCATGGCGTACTTTTCTACTGAGGGGGCGGTGTCTTGGCAGCCTACTGAATAATCATGTAACGGCTCTTGTAGGAGCCGCACACAAACCTTAAAGGGTGCAAAACCATTTTTACATGTTTGTTTATATTGAGTTTAATTATGTGCATGTACTGTTTGCACACAGGTGTAGCTTCTGTAGGTCGCTGTTCGATTTGAGCTGTT
>JBBPBX010023379.1:23338-40581 GCA_038048925.1 Garcialebias charrua | reverse complement strand
ATCCCTTCCCCTCGTCTCTCATAAAATCCAATCACTCTGCAATAAGCCCATTAATCACAAATAATAAATAAGTCTCTACAATCTGGTCATGTTCCACTGCCTCTAAAAACTGCCATCATTAAGCCTCTTCTGAAAAAAATCTAATTTGGATCCCGACATTCTTTCTAATTACCGCCCAATTTCCCACCTCCCATTTCTGTCTAAAATGCTGGAAAAAGCAGTTGCTGCTCAGCTGCAGGTCCACCTACAACAACACTCCCTGTATGAGAAGTTTCAGTCTGGCTTCCGAGCAGCTCACAGTACTGAGACTGCATTGCTGAGAGTTACCAATGATGTCCTCATGGCTGCTGACACTGGTTCTCCCTCCATCCTTGTCCTCCTTGACCTCACTGCAGCTTTCGACACTGTGGACCATAGTATCCTCCTCCACCGTCTTCATGTGGAGGTCGGTCTCTGTGACACTGTCCTGGACTGGTTCAAATCTTTCCTCTCCAATAGGTTGGAATGTGTTAGTCTTGGCAATGCCACTTCCCAGACAGTCTGTGTCTCCTGTGGTGTCCCTCAGGGGTCAGTTCTGGGGCCCCTGCTGTTTTCCCTCTACATGCTGCCTTTGGGTCAAATTATTAATCAGTTCAACATTTCTTTTCACTGTTATGCCGACGATACACAGCTTTACATCAGGACTGGAGCATCATCATCATCCCCATTGTCATCTCCATCTTCACTCACTGCCCTCTCTACCTGCCTGGAGGAAATAAGGGCATGGATGAATCAGAACTTTCTTCAATTAAACTGCTCCAAGACTGAGGCCATACTGATTGGCACCCCTCACCAGGTACAAACATCAACTATAACAACAATTTCCTTTTCTGGACAAGACATCCCCCTCTCCACCTCTGTTACAAATCTTGGAATAAAAATGGACTCTCATCTTACATTTGAAAATCACATTAAGCATCTGTTTAAAACCTGCTTCTTCCATCTTCGAAACATCTCCAAACTTCGCCCATCTCTAACTTTTTCTGATGCTGAGAAACTCGTCCATGCCTTTGTCTCCTCCAGGCTCGACTACTGCAACTCCCTGTTTATTGGAATCCCTGGCAAAAACCTTCAGAAGCTTCAATATATTCAAAACAGTGCAGCAAGGATTTTATTGAGAGCTCGTAAATTTGAACATATTACACCCATTCTCCATAACCTCCATTGGCTTCCTGTCACCTACAGAATTCAGTACAAAACTGCTCTCATTACACACCAATGCTTACACGGAACTTCACCAGATTATCTAAAGGACATTCTTGCACCATATTCATCCACCCGGTCTCTTCGATCACAGAACAGTAATCTCCTTCACATTCCACAAACCAAATTAAGGACCATGGGAGACCGGGCATTCTGTGTGGCTGCCCCCCGCCTATGGAACTCCCTCCCTGACTACCTGAGAGCTCCACAGTCACTGGTTGACTTTAAACAAGGCTTAAAGACCTTTCTTTTTAAGCGAGCCTATTCTGCCTCCACATGATTTTACCTTTGATCTTAGTTGACATTATCATTGATTTTACTTGATTTTATCACTTGTTTATATTTGATCTTTGATTTTTGTTGCACTTTGTAGCACTTTGAGCCGAGATTTTCGTTAATGAAAAGTGCTTTATAAATTAAATTCATTATTATTGTTTATTATTATTAGGACAGGCTAAGTGCTTGGTAATACAGTACTGTACATGAATATGGTGCAGTATGTGCGTATGTTCCGACTTATGTCAAAAATCGGTTTACGACGCCGCGTAGGAACGGATCAATGTCGTAAGTCGAGGACTACCTGTATAAAATAGATATTCAAGCAATTGCAAATGCCAATCAGCAGTGTTCAGACACAAATAAGTGGCAAATGAATTATTCTGTTTAGACTCTTCCACAGTCAGATGTACCAATGAAAAGTTCAACCACAACTGCTAGGAAAAATGTTTGGGTGCGAAGAAAAACCCACAAAGTACTTCAGCTGACATACTGTACAGGACTCCATGGAAAATAAAGTGGTGTGTATGTTTCAAAATGCACAATATGGAAGCAGTTGAATGGCTGCATGGTCAAGCTGCCTGTAGAAAGCTTTTTCTTTCTTTTTTTTTTCTTTTTGAAGAAAGCCATTATTGCACCAATGCCACTACCCTACTTACCGGTACAATTTGTCAAATATACCAAGACAAGTCTCAAAACTTCTGAAACAAAGTTATTTAAAATAATAAGAACAAAGTTTAACTTTTTAGCCACAAACCTAAATGTTAAATTTGGAAATGAGTCAACAATGCCCATGATGAAAAGTACACAATCCCTACTGTGAAACACGAAGGTGGATCGCAAATGTTCTGGAGATGTGTAAACTACACAGGCACAGGGAACATGGCAAGAATTGATGAGAAGATGAATGCACATGTTATCAGAAAATACTGGAGAAAAAATTGCACTCATCAGCTCAGAAGCTGTGTATGGGACGTTCTTGGCCATTCCAAAATGACTATGATCCAAATCACAAGGCCAAATTAGCAAATCAATGGCTACAGCAGAAAAAAAGTGAAGGTTCTGGAATGTCCATCTCAGTCTCCTGACAACAATATCACTGAGCCACTTGGAGGAGATCCCAAATGAGCAGTTTATGCAAGACAGCTCAATAATTTATAGGATCTAGAGACATTTTGCCAAGAAGAATGGGCAGCTTTGCCATGTGAAAAAAAAAGTGTCTCATCCACAACTATCACAAAAGACTTCAAGTTGTCATTGATGTGAAAGAAGGGAATACATGGTATTAAGATAAAGGGTATCTAAAGTTGTGACCATGGTCATTTTGGTAGTTCCTGTTGTCATTAGGACCCTGCTCAAAAGAAAGAAAAGGCAAACACCATTGTTTGATAATACATGGCTTCACCCAACCACTAAACATGAGTGAAACATGAGTTTTGTATTATCATTTATATTATTATTATTATTTTATTTTTTTCTGCTCTCGGCAGGGACTGGTCGCATCTCCTTTTGCTCCTACATCTCCCTGCATTCCCTCCCCCGCTTCTGCATTTGTCTCGTCTATAACTCTTCAGCGCTCGCTCGAACCAATTTGGAATGGAATTATGTGCGTGGACTGTCTTCTGGGCTATTTCACTTATCGATTCTATCGATAACAAAAATTTCTGCGAAGCGCACTGGCCAGGGAGAGCCAGGGCGCCCTATCGACACGCAGGCGGTGAGCTACATTATGGACTCTATGAGCAGGCTAATGCAGCTGTCCGCTCTTTCTGTCGGGGACGTGGAATCTCTGTGATTTATTGGGACACTGGTGGCTCATGCCACTGAAGGCTGAGGGGGACCGCCGCGATCGGCGTGATGGCGAGACCTCCGCTCAGCGAAAATGCTTTGATCCAGGCTATGAAGGACCTTCCCAGCTGTTGTGTGAGCTGAGTCACACGGTGAGAGAAGCGGTGGTTGCCGCGGACCTGCGGTGTGAACTGTGGACTCGTTTACAGCCGCTCGGATTCAAACAGGGCACATACGGAGGATCTTTTAGCTCGGAACCTGACACGAATTCGGCGATTTGGACCCAGAAAACAGAACCTGGACTTAAAGACTGCAGTAAAAAGAACACTGTGGTCTGACTGAAAAAATAAAGCAACTAATCTAATCTGGCCTCTGGCCTTGGACTGTTGAAGGCTGTCTACAAATCTTCTCCTGAGCTGGGAGCTGAAGAAACCCGCTGCCCTCCCACCCCTCCCCCCAGAGGTTTCTGTGTGCGTTCTTGGTTTGGGCCGAGCTCTGAGACCAGCGAACTGTTTCTTATCTAGAATTGTTACACACAGACTGTTCCTCCCGCCCTGCCGTCATAAATGCATCTTGTCCTGTCTAAATGTGCTAAGCTGGTAGAGTTTTTTTGGACTTTATCATGGAGTGTCTATTGCAAACTGTGATAGATTCTTTTTTTTGAATACCACGTTCTTACCTACGGTGTTTTCTTTCCCTTTTCCATATCTGATTTGCTCGTCATCCCATGATGGATGAGAGATGGCCGCGCTGAAGAACATGTCATGTGTATATCATGTTGTCATGTGTATATCATGTATGTGTTTGGAATTGCAGCAGCTTTACAATTCTCATCTAAACCTCCTTTGGATGACTGTGTATACATGATCACGTTGTATTAGTGAGAACTGGTGCAATGTCATTAAAGTATCTTGTATCTTATTCGAAAAATGGCCAAAACATCCCAAATTGTGCCAAGGTATGTACACTTTAGAGCACAACCGTATACAAAGTGCATTGCTTCCAAATTGTGTTAGTATTGTTGTTAATTTCATGTACCTAAAAATGTGACCAACATGTCTGCAATAAATATTGTAGCATGTAATGACATGTGCCTGTGAATGACAAGAAACACAAAGATATCATTAAAAAAAAAACACTGATTACGGTAACTACCGTATTTTCTGGTGTATAGGTCGCACCTGTGTATAGGTCGCACCATCCAATTATCACCAATAGATTGGAAAAATCCCTAGATAGGTCGCACTGGTGTATAGGTCGCACCTACATTTAGCTCTGCTGCAAATGTCTGCCACAGGAGCGCACAGCAAGGCTTTTAAGAAGATTAACACTTAAAAACAATTATTTGTTTGATAAAAATTATAGCAAATATGTGTCTGAGCTGAACTTTTCCTTAATAAATGAACGTAATTGTGAAATGAGCTGGATTTAAAAATTTGTTTTGTCGAAAGTGATAACAAGCCGTGTATAGGTCGCACCTGAGTATAGGTCGCAGGCCTTGAAAAAACCATAAAAAGGTGCGACCTATACACCGGAAAATACGGTATGTCCATTTGAGTCAACAGGTTTGGTGGTATTTACACACTTGCATACTGTAAACATAAGCAAATGTAGCAATATAGATGCTGCCATAAAAAAAAAAAAACAAGAGTATATGGCAAAGACAAGAAAACAGATGAAGACTGCATGAAACATAGTCACAAAGAGAGACAAATTACAAAAAAAATGAAGGAATGATTAATGGGAAGATAAAGATAAACCAAGTTGTGAAAAATGAGCGCAAGAGTGATCAGAGTAAATGGTGTGAGAAGTGGTTAGAGTGAGCCATCCATCCATCATGCTGTCCTGCCTCTGTCAGACACAGGGAATAGATGGGGAGATATAGAGGAGAGAGAGAAGACACTCCTCCTCAATGTGCCGTCGCTCACTATCTTGGTTGGCTTGTCAGGTCTGCTCTATTACCACAGACCAAGACAATTACAGAGGAGAGGGGAAAGATACAGTTACAGACAAAAACATGGATCCAGACAGAAAGATTGATGCGCGCTGAAACACAGCTTAGACTGTTTTGGCTCTGTGTATTTTATAGTAATACATGTAAGGACCAATATTATGTTAGTCTTTGTACGAAAACATAACGTAACTGACAATTTGTTTGACTTTTTTAAAATTGTATTAAACAATGAATGGAAGTACTAAAATCCATGTACAATCTGCCACATCTATAAATACGCCATACTCTGGAAAAATTGGAATATATCAGGTTTTCGTTATGATAGAAAAGTTATAATAACTTGAACAAGAGATTAAAAAAAACATACAGTGACAGGCACTATTCACTCCCAGGTTCTCTTCCCACTAGATGACAACCCCACTACCCTCTCCAGTGCTAGGACTAGTACTTCTAGGTAAGGTTGATGATTTGCACCAGGTTTTTTTCTATGACCTTGTCACAATTGTGGTTGTAGTCTAGGCATGAGTCCAATTATGCTTCATTTTCTCAACATCCAAGTCACACAGCATGGATACATTGCTACCACACTCCTCCACACTCCCTCCAGGGTCCCAGTAGGAAGTGACCGCAATGATAAACCACTATAACCCTGAGATGGAGGTTTTTACAAAGTATATGCTTAAAACATTTCTTGGCATATCATACTTTATTGCGCTTAATAGAGACCCCAGTGTGTTTTGAATGCACAACTGAAGAATCATGAAAACCCTACAAAAACAGTCCATGATTTTCTTATGTCATATCAGCTTTGTCATTCAATATGAAGGAGGTTTAAAAATGTTTGTATATATAAATTTTAACATTTGAAAAAGAGTTGTGTACAGGGTGGCAGAGCAACACTGTTATTAGACCGGTCACCAAATAGTAAGATGGAAGCCGAATTGCCTGCCACCTGGTGCCTTTCTGTGTGGAGTTTGCATGTTCTTCCAGTGCACTTGTTGGTTTGCTCAGGGTACTCTAGGTTTTCCCAGAGACCAAAAACATGCATGTTGGTTAATAGACAACCCTAAATAGTTCCAAAGTAAGAAAAAGAGTGTGAATGACTGTTTCAATCATGTACCTATGTGGCCCTGTGATGGCCTTGTGACCTGTCCAAGGTGTGCCTCGCCTCTCACACAGTGGTCACTGGTGATAGGCACCAGCTCCCTGTAGCCCTGCATGGAAAAACTGGTAAAGATAATAAATAAATGGATAGTTATGCAGAGTTAGATGTGATTTTGTGACAACTGTAATGCTTAAAGATAGCGCAAATAAAAAAAAAAGACCAACTAAATGCAAAAGCTGTCATGATTTGGGACTTGAATTTTGCATGGCTTATTTAACTGTATATTGAAATAATAATTATACAACCAGTTTTATATAATAGTCTAAAAACGAAATTACAAAACAATATGACGAATAAGAGTTAAAGGGGTTTTCTTGTGGGGATGAGGGTGAACATTGCTTTGGAAAAAGATTACCATTTAAATGAGCCACTTATATTCTGAAACTTTCAAAACAGAACTCATTCATTACTTACACTGTAAAGTTCACCAACAACAAAAAAAGGCAATGGCTAGAATAAAATAAATAGTTTGTGCACAGAGCTGCCTTTTGAGTGGTTTTTCTTCATTTTTTATGACTTTCCTTCTTTGTGCTGCGAAGTTCTCAGCGTCAAATCTGTTTTGCACTGCAAAATGGATGTGTGGTGTGGGAGTGTGTGAAAAGTGTCAAATGTGTGAGTTTTACACTCTGCGAATGAGAGTTGGCAGCCCAGTAGCATAAGTTACTGAATCTGCACGTTTATTTAAATGCATGTGATGCATGTGATGGAAATCACAATAAAATTGACTTGAATTTTAATAAAAATATAAAGCTCCACTATATACAGATTAACCTCAAGCAAACTGCAGTGCCATTTCTGCACATGCCACACTTAATAAATTGAAAGTGCTAATGGTTCACCACAAACTATGTAAATTTAATTCTTTAATCATGATATTTGATTCCACACTTTTCTTGAGTTCAGCAGAGTGGCAAAATGGGTTCTGACTAATGCTTTCACCAATCAAGGCCAATCACATCAACTCGTTTTCTATTTCTCCTCTAAGAGCAGTCTGCTTTCATTGCTGCCTGTGAGAGAGTAAAGCTAATGCAGTAATGCATGAATGTGTTCCTAATCTCTGATTAGGAGAGCACCAGAAAGGAAAGACATTCAACTCATTCAAATCAAACTTACTGTGACTTTTCACAATATGGTGAGCAGGAAACAGAAAATATCTGTTTCTTTAAATGCAGTGGTTCAGATCTTTTGAGCAGGTTTTTGAGGAGAGGGAATTAATAAATATTATGTTTCATTCCTTTTGCAGATCACTGAATTACCTGAGTTTAGTCTCACGGGGTCCCTGTGCCTGTGCAGTTCACACATCTCCAGAACATTAGCAATCCACCTTTATGTTTCACAGTAGGGATTGTGTACTTTTCATCATGGGCATTGTTGACTCACGCGGGGGCATCATCTTGAGCAGGGAGACCCAGACATTTTCTACAGCCACGTCTTCCAGCTCCTCTGGGAGCATTCCAAGGCATTCCCAAGCCAACCGAGTGACATAGCCTCTCCAGTGTGTCCTGGGTCTTCCCCGACGTCTCCTCCCAATCGGACATGCCCAAAGAACCTCCCTAGAGAGGCGCCCAAGAAGTATCCTTATGGTGCATTCAGACCTAACAGCGTTTCAACGGCAGGAGCATCCAGCTTACATGCAAAGTCAATGGGGGACGCGCTTCCAGCCACGTCTTGGCGTCGGGCGTCACGTCGCGTGCGTGTTGAGCGTGCTGGAAAGCGTTTTCCGTGCACGTGAACCGGCTTCAGCCTCCAAACCACGCATTCACCATGCTGAAGATTTTGCCGTTCAAACTTTCAAACGCCGCTCAACTCTACCTGATTGGTTGGTGTGTCAACCAATCAGGGAGAGTCGGGGGGAGAAGAGAGGGGGTCAGGGGGAGAGTCCCTATGTGATGCGGAAACCAGTGACGCGGAAATGATTGCGCAACTATGTGACGTATTGTTTGTGGGACACAGAAAAAACCCGCGGAGTCATGGAACTATGGAAGAGAAACTCATTGTAGCTGTGTGTTCGCGACAATTCCTTCATGACCAGTCAAGTCTGCTCCACAGAGACAGAGATAAAAAGCTCCTCGCCTGGCGGAGTGCAGTGAGGACTCGGTATACCGGTAAGCTCCTCCCACACAACCCGCAGCAGTTTCGCATTCTGGCGTTCAGGTCCAAGTAGGTCTGGACACCAAGTGCGTCCACTTGCGTGCGTGACGAGCTTTTTGGAAGTTGAAACGCTGTTCGGTCTGAATGTACCATTACCAGATGTCCGAACTACATCAACTGGCTTCTCTCGATGTGGAGGAGCAGTGATTCTACTCAAAGTTTTTCCCAGATGACTGAACTTCTTGCCCTATCTCTAAGGGAGAGTCCAGCTACGTTGCGGAGGAAACTAATTTCAACCGCATGTATCCAGGATCTCATTCTTTTGGTCACTACCCAGAGTTTGTGGCCATGCGTGACGGTATGAACATGGCCTGACTAGTAAACAGAGAACTTTGCCTTACAGCTCAGCTCCCTCTTTACTACAGCGGTCAGGCACAGAGTCTGTAATAGTGCAGACGCTGCATCAATCCATCTGTCAATCTCTCGCTCCCTTCTTCCTTCCCTTGTGAACAAAACCCCAAGATATTTGAACTCCTCCTCTTGAGGCAGAACCTCACCCTCAATGTGATGAAAGCAATCTACCCTTTTTTGACTGAGGACCATGGCCTCAGATTTGGATGTGCTGATTCTTATACATTCTTACCTACAGGAGTGGATATATGTGTCAGGTGCATTACTCCAAGGGCAGTGGCCAAAGGCAGGGCATTGGCGCTCTGACCCTGGTCTACCAAAGTTGGCTCTGAAAAACAGGTTCATGAAAAATAAAACAAAATTTTGTACATGAGTCTGCCCATGATTCCATATTGAAAAAATACCCACTTCTGCTCATGCTTATTTCCAGTGTTTGGTTCAGTTGCAGGTGTTTTTCCCATACTAGCAAACCTATAAGCTAACACTGGAAACACACACACACAAAAAAATCACTTTTTTCTCTCTACTAATCCACATAAATGTATATTGTATGAAACAGGCAAAAATAAGAAATACAAATAATAATAAATTAAAAAAACTTAAGACTCTAAAACTTCATAAAATAAAAAGATGCTGAAATCACTACCAGATACAACTCTTTTTATTTGTGCAGCACAAAGTTTTGTTGGGAATTGGAAGTTTAATGATTCAATTATGTTAACGTTGAAGTAGAAATGTTTAGCTAGTAATGGAAAGCACACCCCCTTACTGTATTTTAGCAACCTCTTGCAGGACCAAGCACCCTTTAAAGCTGATTAAATAGATGGGAAATGGCTCAAGGAATACAGCAATTACCCAGAGGTGTTGACCTCAACCCCAGACATCTCTGATCGACTGCCAGCATCCAAGCTGCTGACTACACAAGTTAGTACCTGCATTCATGCGTCATTAAACCTTTTGAGTAGCATGGAAATGATTTACATTATCTCAAACAGGTGATCTTAATAATGTGGATAATGTGCATTTTAGGTCTTTGCTATATGTAGAAGATGTGAAAAAGACCTGAAGGACTGAAATCATAAGAAAATATAGAACTTTATTGATTATGCAGGGGGTTGTTATTCAGATCATATCTTTAAATTATACTGAAAAAAAAAAACCACTGAAAATATGCATGTTCCTTGCAGGATGTGATGAAAGAAAATACTTGTTGGGGAAAAAAAAGACAACTCTTAAATTAAAATAATTTGTTACAAGTCAAAGTTAAACATGAGAAACAAAAAAGAGGCAGTTCCAAAGGAAAACATCTCAAATCTAAAATAAATCTGTTAGTATTTTTTTCCCTTGCCCATCCACCAGTTCAACACAGCACTATTCTAATGCCATCCTGCTTTGAATTCAACACACCACTTGCTGTCTTTGTCCTAACAGCCCTTACCCCACAACCACCACCCCCATTCTCTTCCCCTCACCTCTCACTCTTTTTCAGCAGCACGTCTTGCCCATTTCCCCTGGTGAGACAGTATTGTGTTACTGAACCAGCATCTGTTGCCACACGTGCAAGCCCACAGAAACACACATGAACTGGGTTGTTATTTCAGCATACTGTAAAACATCCTACTGATCTAAAATAATTACAAGGACACCATGGACAAAGTAACTAGATGCCAGTACATTGTTGTAAAATGAACTGAAGCCATATACAGTACTGCACTTTCATTTCAGTTTGTTGTGGCTTTCACTCCAGCAAATGAACTATTTAACATCCATCTATCCATTCATTGTCTATTCAGGTCATGTTCAGCCTGACTTAAGATTCCCAGAGCTCCATTTCTTCAGCTACCACTTTTAGCTAATCTGAACATCTCTTACAATGTTCCCTGGCTAGCTATGAGTGTTATAATATCTTCCGTGAGTGCTGAGTCTGCTCCAGGACCTCAGCCAGAGGGACATGTCCATAACACCTCCCAAAAGAGGTGTCTGAAAGATATTCTTACTATTTTCCCAAACCACCTCAACTGGCTTCTTTTGTTGAAAATGAGCAGTGACTCCAACCTCTGAGCTCCTCAAATACAGCTAAGCTCCTATAAGGGTGGGACCCAGCTTCCCTTTAGTGCATGCACTGTTCAGTTGTGATCTCTGTTTTTTTTTTGTTACTACTTGCAATTTATGATCACAGGTGAGTGTTACAATGTGACATATCTGATCAATTATGGTTTTGCCTTTAAACCCATTGTGTTCTTTATTACAAAAGACCAGTACAGTGTCTCCATCGTTATACATCAATATAGTGTTCAATAGTACTGTCGTCTGTCTTCGACTTGCTGCGGCAGGCCTTCTTACGGATGATGATGAAAAGCGAGACAAGTAGGAAGATGCTGGAGACAAAGACCACAATGCCAATCACCTCCTCCAAGATGATGTTCCAGGAGGTGGAGACAAACTCAAATTATTTTTTCCAGGTCTCCCTTGTAAATGAGTCTTCGAGGCTCAATGGGCTTAACCTGCCTAAATAAAGGTTGAATGAATAACGGCATCCTATCTGTCAACTCATCGATATCACCATGAGTGACACACCAAGATACTTAAGCTCCTTTACTTGACGCAGTCCCAACAATTTCCCAGCTTAGGACTATGACCTCTGACGTATACAGTATGTATTAATCTGTTAAAGGTCCTCAATTGGTAAGTGCAGCACATCCTAATCATTGTCAAAAGCCATGAAGAGAATTGTAAAGCTTCCTTGGCTATGCTTAGAAATTATTTTTCTTCAAGCTAAAACAGCAGCACTAGTAAAATGTAACCCTGGTAGAGTCCAGCACACACTGAAGATAATTCTTACCAATCACTAGCAATGCAAACCAAGTTTTCACTTAAGTTGTACTGAGACCAAATTGCCTCTAGCAGAAGACTTTAAGATTTATAGTCTCAAGGTACTTTTCACAAGGTACAATAGTGGAAAAATGTACAAGTAATGGTTTGTGGGGGTGTAAAAATATTTTTAAAGACTAAACCCTATTTCCTGTTGAGTTGAAAACTGCTTTGAAAATCCCTTAAAAGTGTGATTTTGTCTGGTGAAAATAGTACATAAAATGTCTACAAACCTTTCAGTTGGATCCAGCACTAGGACTACAAGGTACACCACTCAAGCCATGTCATGAAGGCAGCTATTCCTGTCTTCCTGCAGCCAATACAGCAACGTGCTGAGACATACCTTTCTGTCATACTTAATGCACAGTTTACATGGTAATTTATCAACCATGATGTTTATAAAATTAAGTTTAACCTATTGTTTATCTAATTGAGTTGAGAGAAAAGGGGTCTGTCAAAATTTGAAAGGTGAATTTGGTTGAACAATCTATTAAGAATGTATAACTATTACACCCCCTCTAGTTGGAAAATGACACAATTTAATGAGCATTTAGAAAGTTATGTATAGTTGAAGCCTTGTTCTAAGGGCTGAAAAAATGGATAAAATATCATCCCGATCTCAGGAACCCAGGATTTCACCTTGTCACATGAATATTTTGTTAACTGGCCAATCTCCCATGCATTTTCACTTACTGTATATTTGTAAATGCAGTGTTCAAAGATCAGGACTAACATGCTCCCCTCTTCAAAACTCAAGTTTTATTATCAGTCAGACACCCTTGTTTTTCATCTTGACACAGACATTCCCACTGAGAAATGCAATACCTTCTTTAGTTAAAGCACACCCTCTTGTCTAAATATATATAAACAAGCAATGTAACTGGTTTATCTATAAAAAAGCTTGTTAGACAACACAGTTTGACAACAGCTAAGCCTTGAGCAACTCAAGGTGATTTCTACCCACTTTAGGAATAAGCTAAGCTAAGATAGAACTTTATTGATCCCACAGGAAATTGTTGAATTTTACCATTACTGTTATAATCTCCTGAGACCCTGTGGCCACATATAGAGACATTACATTTTGGCCTTGCTGTACCTTATACTTCACTCTGTTCAATAGTGTTTTATGCTTTGTTAAGCCATGTTAATGTTGTGTTATGCTGTAAAAAAAAAGCCCATTATCCCCATCTGAGGACTTTTTTTTTTCTTAAGTATGTCATAACAAATCTGTCAAAATCTAAATTATTTTCTGATATAATTGTCTCCAACTCCCACAACCCCAAGTTCTTTTTTCCACCCTGAACGCAGTTCTACACCTCAGTGAGCCTTGACCTCTAGAAGCCCCAACTGAACTGTGTGAAAACTTCCTCCATTTCTTTTTAGAAAAAGTTGCGAACACCCGGGCACTCATTTATCCACCAGTTCATGATGCGTCCATCCCATCTCAGTGTGTAGCTGTGTTTGACCACTTTGAGCCCATCTCTCTGTCTTCACTGGAGCAGGTCATGTGCAACATGAAGCCATCTGGTTCCCCCTTTGATGTGGTCCCCCCTCGATTACTAAAGGAGGTTTTTCCTACACTAGGTCCTTCTATTCTCACTATAGTGAATAGCAGTTTATCCTCAGGTGTGGTCCCAAAAACCTTTAAACATGCTGCTGTCCAGCCTCTCCTGAAAAAACCTAACGTTGACCCCTCGGTGGTGTCCAACTTCTGGCCTGTCTCCAGACTCCCATTCACTTCTAAACTACTGGAAAAAATAGTTGAGTCTCAGTTGAAATGTTTCTTGGACAACCATGCCATCCTAGAGTTGTTCCAATCCAGCTTCAAATCTCTCCATAGTACTGAAACTCCTCTACTGAAGGTTTTTAATGACATTTTCATAGCCACAGACGCAGGTGATTCTGTGCTGCTTGTCTTATTGGACCTTACATCTGCTTTTGACTCCATCAACCACAACATCCTCATTTCTAGGCTGGAGCAGTGGATGGGTATCACAGGGTCAGCTCTCAAATGGTTTGAGTCCTACCTCTCGGACAGAACCTTTTGTGTCAATATCAACCATTTCAGTTCAGCATCTACAGCGCTTCAGTGAGGGGTACCGCATGGGTCCATCCTCGGTCCCCTTCTCTTTTCGTTATGTGTGCTGCCACTAGGTGCTATTTTCCACAAACACAACATAGTCTTTCATTTCTATGCTGATGATTGTCAAATGTACTTCCCCCTAAGGCACAGAGGCTCACGCTCTATTCAACCCCTTCTTGACTGCCTGGCCAACATCCATGATTGGATGGCTTCAAACTTCTTAAGTTTTAACGAGAAGAAGTCTGAAGTCATGTTGTTCATTCACCAACCATGACATTGACCTTCTCTCTCTAGCCCCGCTAGAGAAACAACGGGTCACTAATCTGGGGGTGATAATGGACCCTACCCTGAAACTTAACAGTCATGTAAACATGATTGTTAAATCCTGCTTATTTCAGCTGAGGAAGCTGTCTAAGCTGAAGTCCATACTGTCCAAAAAGAACCTGGAGACAGTGATCCATGCTTTCATAACATCGAGGCTTGATTACTGCAATTAACTTCTGTTTGGAATCAGTCAGTCCTCCATTGCACGTCTACAGCTGGTCCAAAATGCTGCAGCTCGATTTTTAACTGGTACAGGCCATCGAGAACACATCACACCAGTTTTGGCCTCCCTGCACTGGCTACCCATTCACCTTCGGATCCAGTTTAAAATACTCATGTATGTTTTTAAATCTCTGAACAGTTCCGCTCCACCTTATCTCAGTGATCTTCTGCAGCCATATGTCCCACCGCACTCTCTGAGGTCAGCAGACCAAATGCTTCTGTCAGTCCCAGAAACTCGTTGTAAGCTCAGAGGTGACAGGGCTTTCTCAGTTGCAGGTCCAAGACTGTGGAATGAGTTGCCACTGAGTGTTAGGCAGGCTCCCACACTCACAGTATTTAAGTCTAGCTTGAAAACCCACTTCTATTCACTTGCCTTGAACATGGTGTGATTTGCTTTGATCCTCTCTGTACTATACATTGTTGGTCATTTTAGTTAGTTTCTGTTGCTATTTGTATCTATTTTGTTTATGTTTTACTGTCCACTGTGCTTTTTGGTTCTATTGTACAGCACTTTGGTTGGCCTTGTTGCTGTTTTAAGTGCTCTATAATAAATTGGTATGGTATGGTATGGTATAACCATTTAACAAAATACAACTTCCTGTTTGAAAAGGAAGCTTTATTTATATACAAATGAGGTCCATCTAATCACAAATATATAGAAGATATGAAAAATGCATCGGAAACCAGAGCCCGGGTCTCATGAGGTTAAAACTAATTCATAAGCTTAGGAACACTACTTTGTGAACCTAAGCTATAACATACTTTTTGCAGAGTGATAAAAAATCTTTTTTTTTTTTGTTTAATAAAAAGTAATTTTCTCTATGTGGGCTCAATTTCTCTCCTGACCTTCTCTCTCACTGAGTTACATCAATCAATTAAGCTTTCACTTCAACATAATTTGAACGTTAGCTTCAAAATTAATGTCAACCTTAACAGAATAAAAAGTATTTTAGTTAATGCTGGTGAAGATTCGCAGTCATCCAGGTCATGATCAATTAAAAAAAAGGTTTAAAAAACAAAAACAATTAAATTTATATTCTGTTTATTTATTTATTTTTTTGTTTGTTTTTTTACCTTTTCATTTACTTTAGTTAATGCCAAAAAAAGAAGAGGCTTTAATTGTCAAAGTTAGTTCAAACAACATCTGAAACATTTTTCCTGCTCTTTGAAAAGTTTAAATCCCTCAAACCGCAATGATGCTGCTCAGTATTGATGGCGGCTACTTTCAGTGTGATCATTTATTATAATGTAGGCAGGCAAGGCAAGTTTGTGTGTGTTAAAATTTGTATAGTGCATTACTGTTATTAGGATTTTTCAGGACAAAAGCAATACCAAACAGTGAAATAGATGGCAAAAATGAAAGAAACATATTACATAAATAGATATATAAAAGAAATGATAAAATATAAGAATAACATTGTAGGTAAAACGGACCTTGTAAATTAAATAAAATCTAATATTGCAGTTGTTAAAGTTTTTGCCCAATGCAAAACAAAATAAAGCAATTTATGAAATTGAAAAATTAAAAAAAAAAAAATGTAAAAGGGATCCACTATCCATCCGTCTATTGTTTTTTTTTTTTACCCAGTTTATTTTCTGAGACACAGGGAGTTGGTGCCTCCAGAAATCACTGAGCAAAAGGCAGGAGACACCCTGGAACGGTCACAAGTCCATCACGGGGCCACATAGAGACAAATGAGACACACTACCATTTAAACTCTGACTCACACATAGGGTCCCAGGGTCAACATTTAACACAACATGCATGTCTTTGGTATGTGAGAGGAAACTGGAGGACCAGGAGAAAACCCACGTTGCACAGGGAGAATCACTGAGCAAAAGGCAGGAGACACCCTGGAACGGTCACAAGTCCATCACGGGGCCACATAGAGACAAATGAGACACACTACCATTTAAACTCTGACTCACACATAGGGTCCCAGGGTCAACATTTAACACAACATGCATGTCTTTGGTATGTGAGAGGAAACTGGAGGACCAGGAGAAAACCCACGTTGCACAGGGAGAACATGAGAAAGGCTCAAGGCTGCTTGTGATTCTGTAGTCTACTAGTTAAAAGGTGAAAGCTCTAACCTCTGTGCTGCTGTGCCACTCAGAAAAGATAGTCTTGCATTTATTTTATAATACACTAAAAAGACTCCAATCCTTCCAGCTGAAATCCCTTTCCTTGCTGCATCCACACAGCATGGATCGATCACCGTAAACATGATCAAGCACTTCACATTGTCAGTTTGTTGACAACCAGCAATGTTGACAGACGTGTAAGTAATTATATTCTGAATCCTATCAATCCCCCACCTGTAAGTTTAGGATGACAAAAAAAAAAAAAAAAAAGAGAAGAAAACATCTACCGGTATCTTATCTGTAATATGTCCCTACAAATGATGGGAAAGCAGTGTGCATATAACTGCTGGGATTCAAATTACATGTCAGAACGTGGTTTGAAAGCAGTTTCTCTCTCTTACTCTTGCTGGACCAAAAATACTCCTTTGGTATGTTTTCTGAAATCTTTAGCCTAAATCCTGAATAAGCCAAGAGGATTATGGAGCGCCACTTTCACGCCCTGTTTTCATACTGAAAATCAAGGTCAAACATGGGTCTAACTCCTTTCTGCTTTGCCTCAATGGAGCTCAGATTGAAATTGACTATACAGTATATATATATGAGTCAATCCAGTATTTATTTTGATTTAAATGAGATATTAAAACCACAAATTATGAACTACAACATCAGCTGGTGTCTTTAGCTCAATTAGAGCTGTGTCCAAGACATTTACTGTTTAGATAATCTTCAGA
>JBBPBX010023379.1:0-13034 GCA_038048925.1 Garcialebias charrua | reverse complement strand
TATATATATATATATATATATATATATATATATATATATATATATATATATATATAAACTGTATATATATATACAGGTGGTCCCCGACTTACGAGCGTCTGGACCTACGAGCGTCCGACTTTACGAGCGTTCTCTTGAACCTAAGTAACGACTTACGAGACCTGGTTCCAAGTTTACGAGCGACCTCAATCGGTAGCCAAAGCACGGAGTTACGAGATGAAGTTCCGGGTTTACGAGAGAATGACGTTAGAAACCACAGTTCCGAAGTACGAGATAAAAATTCCGGATAATAATAATAATAATAATAATAATAATGAATTTAATTTATAACGCACTTTTCATTAATGAAAATCTCAAAGTGCTACAAAGTGCAACAGAATTTAAATGTCAATAAAACAAGTAATAAAACAAGTAAAATCAATAACAGTATCAACTAAGGGCCAGTTTACACGGCGCATATTTTGAGTGTAACCGCTACTTTCTCTTTGCGACTTTGCTTATCGCCTACACGACGCTGCTGGCCCCCCTCGATGACACCAATACTTTTCTGACCCTGCTTTCAAGGTGGAAGTTTTTCGCAGACCCCCCGCTGATAATGTAAACATCTCCTGCTGATCTTTTGTGTCAACCACATGCGCGCAGCCCGCACGCGCAGACAGTCTGACATTTCACGCTGCAAAATATAACAGTTTAACAATAATAAACAGTATTTATGTTGGCGTGGGAGATGTTTAAATTTATCTGAACTACAGTATCTATCTGGACTCGTTACGTTTTTTAAACAGTGCGTAACGTGCTGTGAAAATGAAGACACCAGGTTTATTTTTTATTTATTTATTTATTCAGCACCACAAACTTTACGTAACACAAACACTGAGAATTAAACTGAACACTATTAAAACACGTGAACCGAACTGTAACTACGTTAATGAACTGGACTCTTGCTGTGTGTTCATCTGGACCCATCAGAACCGCCGAACCGTCTGCCTGTTTCGACAGCTTCTCCACCTGGCAGAAATAAATAAATAAAAACTCAGTTGTTGTGTGATCAAAGTAAACACAAGCAAACATTATATTAAGAACGTTGATTTACCTGCTGTAAGTCAGCTGTTTATCACGGAGTAAAGTCCGGTTCTGGTCCACAGTCCACTCAGCGGTTCTGGTCCACAGTCCACTCAGCGGTTCTGGTCCACAGTCCTCAGCGTCTGGTGTGCAGCTTGTTAGATGAAGCAGGTCCCGCTTCAAATCTGTT
Organism: Garcialebias charrua; assembly: GCA_038048925.1. Taxonomy (NCBI): domain Eukaryota; kingdom Metazoa; phylum Chordata; class Actinopteri; order Cyprinodontiformes; family Rivulidae; genus Garcialebias; species Garcialebias charrua. The sequence continues at coordinate 11,782 of JBBPBX010023379.1, read as the reverse complement.
GACTCTTATCCAAATTCCAGCTTTAACTTGTTGTTAACTTGTTGACAACAACTTGTAGTTAGCTGATTTTAGCCAGAGAGGAAAACAGACGAGGCAGCTGCACTGTTTACCTCAGGCAGCGCATGCGCAGTAGTGAAGGTTCCAAAAATCACAGCGCCATCTAGAGGCCCAGCATGGTAACTACAGTGAAATCATGAGGACGGGGGGTGGAGGGGGAGAGAGTCGTATCCACAGAATTCGACCGTGTCAACGCAAAACTTTTCACCTAATTAACATACCCAAAACATCCGTTTCCCCCACACAGTGTCCGTGTAAACAGGGCTTAAGATCAAAGGTAGAATCATGAGGAGGCAGAGTATGCTCGGTTGAAAAGAAAGGTCTTCAAGCCACTCTTAAAGTCAACCAGTGACTGTGGGGCTCTCAGGCAATCAGGAAGAGAGTTCCACAGGCGGGGGGCAGCCACACCGAAAGCCCGGTCTCCCATGGTCCTTAATTTATGTGAAGGATCTACGAGATAACTCCGTTGGAATCCATTGCACGGATTTACAAGATTTACGAGGTAGGTGCGCTGTTTGTCATGACGGCTGAATGTTTCGAAGGGGAAGAATGGGACTGGAGTGGTGGCAAGGGGGAGGGGGGGTGGAGTGGGGGTAGTTTTGTGTGGGGAGGATGGGCGATGGATGGTTTCGGGTTGGGGGATGGGCGATTTCACCATGCACCTGGTCTGGACTTGGACTGGACATGTACACTGCACATGGCGGGCACGCTGTGGGGGGGTGGGGTGGGCGGGGGTACGTCTCGCATGACAATTGAAAAATTACAGCGGCGGAAGGTTACATGCGCACTATTTACTGTACCCACACCCCCAAAAAACAAAGGCGGAGTGATTTCACCAGGTACTACATAAGCGAACTGCGTGAATGCAGCCGCGTGGGTTTACAGTTTGGAGTTTTGAGTAAACAGCAAACAGCGACACGTAGCATTTTGTTAGCATTTTGTTAGCATTTAGCATGGCATCCAAGAGATCCGGAGCGTCTTCTTCTGGTGCGGCCGCACCAAAGAAGAGAAAGGCCATAACTCTTGAACAAAAGTTGGAGATTATCCAACGTTCTGACCGGGGAAGTCCACATCCTCCATATGCAAAGCGCTGAATATGGTGAGTACAGTACGTACGAGCACGAAATGACGGATCATGAGCGCATTTTGGCGAGTGTAGGAGCAGCTACGCTGACGAAGTCCACCGTAATAAGCTTGCAGCGCATGGTAATAAGTGCTACGTCTGTTAGTTAATAAAAAGTAATTTTTATTTTAGTAGCGTGAGCGCATTTTGGCGAGTGTTCAGTACAGCAGCTGCGCTGACGAAGTCAACCGTTATAAGCTTGTAGCGCACGGTAATAAGCGCTACATCTTTTAGTTAATAAAAAGTAAATTTTATTTTTGTAGCGTGAGCGCATTTTGGCGAGTGTTCAGTACAGCAGCTGCGCTGACGAAGTAAACCGTTACAAGCATGCAGCGCACAGTAATAAGCGCTACGTCTGTTAGTTAATAAAAAGTTATTTTTATTTTAGTAGCGTGAGCACATTTTGGCGAGTGTTCAGTACAGCAGCTGCGCTGACGAAGTCAACCGTTATAAGCTTGCAGCGCATAAAGCAGGGTCTGTTAGTTAATGAAATGTTTTATATGTTATGTTTAAATTAATGTTTATTTTAGGTCAGCTCTACAGTGAGCACCATCAAGGCTGACCGTCAGCGCATTTTGGAGAGTGTCAAAGGAGCTGCTCCAATGAAGTCAACGGTGATCATCAAGCAACGCACGGGGATAATCACCAAAGTTGAGCATCTGATGGGTACATTAATTACACAAAATGTTATTTTTTATTTAATTTGTATGTGTCTGTAATGTACAGTACAGTTACTTCATCTTTTAACACACCTGTCTTTTCATGAACAACTTTTAGCACTTTGGATACAGGACTGTAACCAGAGACACATACCGCTGAGTTTAATGGTGATTCTGGCAAAAGCCAAAAAAACATACGAAGATCTCAAGGAACGCCACAATTCAATGCGTCACGGGGGTGGTTCAATCGCTTCCGGGCACGTATGAATTTCCACAACATCAGAATCCAAGGTTAGTGAAAACATTTATGACATTTTCTTTGTGGAATTAAAATCTACAACAGATTTGACATCTTTAAAGTTTCAAATGAGCTTTTAAACTGTGTGACAAGACCTTTTGCAGTGTGTGCTCTGACCTTTACAGCAGCAAAACATGACATTCCTTATTTTCACATGACATTTTCTTTGTGGAATTTAAATTTACAACAGATTTTACATCTTTACAGTTTAAAATGAGCTTTTAAACTGTGTGACAAGACCTTTTGCAGTGTGTGCTCTGACCTTTACAGCAGCGAAACATGACATTCCTTATTTTCACATGACATTTTCTTTGTGGAATTAAAATTTACAACAGATTTTACATCTTTACAGTTTCAAATGAGCTTTTAAACTGTGTGACAAGACCTTTTGCAGTGTGTGCTCTGACCTTTACAGCAGCAAAACATGACATTCCTTATTTTCACATGACATTTTCTTTGTGGAATTAAAATTTAAAACAGATTTTACATCTTTACAGTTTCAAATGAGCTTTTAAACTGTGTTTACGAACTTTCACCAGGAGAGGCAGCAAGTGGAGATGTAGCGGCAGCAAGTGTCTTCCCAGACACCTTGGCGGAGATCATTAAGGAGGGGGGATACACAGCGCAGCAGGTGTTTAACACTGATGAGACAGGGCTGTTCTGGAAGAGGTTTCCCGACCGTACCTACATCAGCAAGGAGGAAAAAACAGCATCGGGGCACAAAGTGGGGAAATAGCGCATTACGTTGCTGTTTGAGGCTAATGCTGCGGGCGACTACAAGTTAAAGCCACTTCTGGTGAACCACTTCGAGAATCCCAGGGCCTTCCGGAATGTTGAAGTAAATTGTCTGCCTGTTTATTGGACATCCAACCGGAAGGCCTGGGTAACACAGGAAATATTCAAGAAGTGGTTCACCAACAATTTTGTCAAGGATGTGAAGTGCTTCTGTCGCAAAAAGCGCATTGCCTTTCACATCTTGCTGGTGTTGGACAATGCTCCGGGTCACCCCGCAACTCTTACTGACCTCCACCCAGACGTGAGGGTGGTCTATATGCCACCAAACACAACCTCCCTCATACAGCCAATGGACCAGGGGGTCATAAGCACCTTCAAAGTGTACTACCTCCAGAGGGTCATCCGCGATGCTCTGGAGGTAACAGATAATGACACATTTGTCATCCTGAAGGACTTCTGGAAGGGGTACAACATCCTTCATGCTGTGGGTCACATTGGTGACTCCTGGAAACAAGTGAGGGAGAGCACACTTAGTGGGGTATGGATGAAACTCTGCCCACAGCTGGTAGATCCCTCACTTTTTCCCGAGGACACAATCACCAATGTGATCGAGAGTGTAGTAGAGATGTCGTCAGTTGCAGTTGGAGATGGAGGCAGAAGATGTGCAGGAGTTACTGACTCATGAAGGAGAGGAGCTGTCCACTGCGGACCTAGAAGAGCTGGAGATGGAGATTGTGGAGGAACAGAATGAAGACAGGCCAAGCACTCTGGCCAAGGTCTTCACCAGGCAGGGCTTGGCCAAGATCTTCAGAGAGCAGTAGCACATCTTGGACCAGCTGGAGGAAATGGATGCCGATGGGGAGAGGGTCGCTAGGGTCTCCAGAGCTCCATGACTGTCTGGCTTGTTATCGGCAGATCCTGGAGGAAAAAAAGCAGGAGGTTGTGCAGAGCACCATGCTGCAGTACGTGAAGAGGGGCCCTGCTCCAGGATCTGCTGGAGCAGCAAAGGAAATGCCATCCACCTCTGCTGCTGCAAGCCAGTCATCCATCTCTGCTGCTGCAAGCCAGGAGTCAATGGACAGCTCCAGCTCACCCTCTCCCCAGTGAACATCCTTCCGTCTCTCCCCTGCTGCTCTCCCCAAAGGTACGTAATGAAATGTTGCTTTTACATTTTGATTTGCAGTTTTGTTTTATGCTACTGCACAGTAGAGTTACTTCATCTGTTAACCTACCTGTCTGTTCATGTCCACAGACGTCTCCTCCTACTCCTCGTCTCCTCTCCACTCAACTCCAGTCAGCCAGCCAGCCTCTGCACCCCTCCCCAGAGGTAATGAAATGTTGCTTTTACATTTTGATTTTCTCTTTTGTTTTATGTTACTGTACAGTAGAGTTACTTCATCTGTTAAATCACCTGTCTGTTCATGTCCACAGACGTCTCCTCCTCTCCAGCCAGCCTCTGCAACACCTACCTTCACTGACCTCCGGCTCATCTTCCCACTAACCTGCACAGCTTCATCATCCAGGTACAGTAATGAAATGTTAATTTAATTTTGCTTTTCTGTTTAGTTTCATGCTGCATTTCATCATCCACCTGTGTCTTGTCATGTCCACAGCCTCCCTCCAAAGCATCGCGGAAAGGCGCCCTTTGGTCCATCAAACGTCAGTACACACACATCACTGTAAGGACAAGTTCTTTTTGTCTGGGTTGAATTTATCAGTAAGCACAAAAACTTGTTGTCTGTGTGGTTTCATATGTTTCATTAATGTTAACTTACAAATTGTCTGTTTTCTAACAGTGACACCTGCTGCGTTCCCTCCTCTCCTGTGTCCAATGACCTCACACTGACTGAGGTGATACACCCTCCTGTGTCCAATGACCTCACACTTAGTGAGGTGATACACCTGGACACGTGCTGCGCTCCCTCCTCTCCTATGTCCAATGACCTCACACTGACTGAGGTGATACACCCTCCTGTGTCCAATGACCTCACACTGAGTGAGGTGATACGCCTGGACACCTGCTACGCTCCATGCCTCCTCCATGCCTCCTCCATGCCTCCTCACCTGCCGTCGTTGACATCACACAGCACAGTGAGCCACTTTAACAACTTCTGTGTGTGTGTGGTGGGTGTCATGTTTCTGTGAAGTTAACTTCCACATGTGTGTTTTGTGTCTAACAGTCAGACCAGACCACCCCTGTGCGTTGCTTGGTCGCCTGCCTGCCTGCAGTGACATCACACTGAACCATGTCACACATCACACTGACTAATGTCAGACACCTCCACAACTCTGACCTCCTCATCTGAACAGCTCCAGCTGAAAGAAGCTTCCTCTACAGCACAGTGAGCCATTTTAACAACTTCTCTCTCTGTATGTGTGTGTGTGTGTGTGTGGTGTCATGTTTCTGTGAAGTTAACTTCCACATGTGTGTGTGTGTGTGTGTGTGTGTGTGTGTGTGGTGTCATGTTTCTGTGAAGTTAACTTCCACATGTGTGTTTTGTGTCTAACAGTGACTCCTGTCATCTGTCAACTCCTGCCTCCTCCAGCATCCTCATATCATGACCACACACCTGACATGAACTCACATCTTTCCTCTGAATCCTGCTACATCTTCCTGCATCATCCTGCATCCTACAGCATCCTCCCATCAGGACCTCACACCTGACCTGAACTCACATCTTTCCTCTGAATCCTGCTGCATCTTCCTGCATCATCCTGCATCCTACAGCATTCTCCCATCAGGACCTCACACCTGACCTGAACTCACATCTTTCCTCTGAATCATGCTGCATCTTCCTGCATCATCCTGCATCCTCCCATCAGGACCTCACACCTGACCTGAACTCACATCTTTCCTCTGAATCCTGCTACATCGTCCTGCATCATCCTACATCCTACGCATCCTCCCATCAGGACCTCACACCTGACCTGAACTCGCATCTTTCCTCTGAATCCTGCTGCATCTTCCTACAGCATCCTCCCATCAGGACCTCACACCTAACCTGAACTCACATCTTACCTCAGCCTTTCCAGACTCAGATGCCCACATTGATGGTTTCACTGCTGCATAAGCAGTCCCATCTGATCCAGGTTTGACCAGCAAGTTTTGACAACCAAAAAGACTACATTCACTTCAATAAGGGAACTTTTCTTGTTTATGCTGTTGCTGTGCTAGCTGGTTCTACATTTCTAAAGTTCATGGAGTGGACACTACATACTAGCACTGTTGTTTTTTAAACATGATGCTTGCAACATCTTTTCTGGATAATGTCACTTGTTTCTGGTGTTTGTTTGCAACATGATTCAGATGGATTTAACTTGTTCCTGATGGGTGTGACTTGGTTCTGATGGATTTCACTGATTTCTGATGGATGTGAGACATGGTGTCACATGATGTCATATGGGTGTGACTTGGTTATTGAATCAAAGTACAGTAAGCAAATGTTGTTTACTACATACAGTACTGTACTGTATGCAGTTTCTGTGAGGAAAAATAACTTTTTAAAAGTACAGTAGCTGCACTTGGCACTAAGGCACTTTGTTTTTATAGTTTTTATAGAAAGTGCTGTGTAGAAAAGCACTGTTGTACAGAAAAACATTACAGGTATGGTTTTATAGATGAATGTGTGGTGTAATGTGCTAGCTAACTGCTTGTAAATAAAGTTCTGTGCATGTTTAAGGATCAGTATGTATGCTTGTTCAGTCTCATGTTACTAAATGGGTGTACGCCACAGCGTTAGCGTCTTTTTTCCGATTTACGAGCGCGGTTCCGGTTTTACGAGTTAGCACGTGCGCGTTGTCGGACTTACGAGTTTTTCATGTTACGAGATACTCGGAGGTACGGAACTCGCTCGTAAGTCGGGGACTACCTGTATGTATAATATATATATATATATAACAGAAGGTTTTTTGTTTCTTATAAATATTCATAAATGCTATTTTAGCTGTTGTTCAACACTGAAAAGAGCTTCAAGAGTGAACAAGACTCTTAAAAAAATTATTGAAAGTGTTGAGTCCTGCAAATTTTTGTGTATCAGTTTAAACTCAGCTTTTATAAATGTTCTAGGATTTTTATCTTCCTTTGCATCACATGTGGTACATAATGTGAAACAAAATTGTGTACTCATGGTCCCAGTTACACACAAAAATAGCAACAATATAATGTATGTAAAGAAATGGCACTGTATACATGTATTATGATAATATGATTATACAAATATTTTAAGAAGTTGTTTAAAATAGTTTTTTTCTTCTTCAAGAATTTGCATGAATTTACTCATGCTCTCTTATCAGTATCACTATCTTATGGGTGGTTTATATTTTTGGAAATATATATATATATATATATATAGATAGATAGATAGATAGATAGATAGATAGATAGATAGATAGATAGATAGATAGATAGATAGATAGATAGATAGATAGATAGATAGATAGATAGATAGATAGATAGATAGATAGATAGATAGATAGATAGATAGATAGATAGATAGATAGATAGATAGATCGATAGATCGATAGATCGATAGATAGATAGATAGATAGATAGATAGATAGATAGATAGATAGATAGATAGATAGATAGATAGATAGATAGATAGATAGATAGATAGATAGATAGATAGATGGATAGATGGATGGAGTAGTTAGAAAACCCCAGACCCACCTTTAGTCCAGCTGGACCTGGTAATCCTGAAACACCGGGCCGGCCTGATTCACCCTGATTACAAAGAACACATGAACATTTAGGCTTTTACACAATATACTCCTGTATTGTTTTCATTAGACACTGTCTGATTCTTACTTTGTCTCCTTTGTCACCAGATAAGCCATCAATACCTGGAATACCACCCGCTCCCTGTGGAATGATCACAAACACATGGTTATCATCAGCACGTGGCTTTTTATATCCAAGAAAGACAGAGAGTAAAAAGGGTCCTCAGAATCGTCAGCTTCACACCTTCTCTCCTTTCTGTCCAGGAGGACCTGTCAACCCTATACTGCCTCTATCACCCTGTGAACAGAAAGTAAGGCTTTAGGGCACTTGTTCTGTCAAACACAAGCATGCAGGCTGACCCGTGCCGGCGACGACAGCGTGCTGTCAGAACATCAACCTGCGAGCTCCACTAAGAATCGTTATGAAACATCATACAATTGTTAGACATGAACCTGGTCAATAACAGAACAGAAAGTATTACACACAGATAAGATGGAAATCTGTAAAGGAGACACAAAGAGTCACACTGGGACAAACAGAACACTTTTGAGTAAAGAATCTGTTGACAGTTTCACCAGGACCCACTATGGTCTGGTTCAACCCAGAATCTCAAGGAACAATGGGCTCTCCGTTGTCTTCAGAAGGTTTTGGACTGTACACTGATGTCACCGTCTGTGCCAAAGAATCCAGAGGAATTTCCAAGTTGGACTCTGTTAGAAGTAATGGCTTCTAAATTACACAGAGCGCTGAAGTCGTACCCACCACAGGACTTCCCTGTGCTTCTTAAACCACTTTACAAGCCACACGAGGTTACCCTTTAATTAGCTCCGCTCTATATTAACACACAGTCTTTCTTTATCACTAAATTTTAAAGGGAAAGACCTTCATCATGATGGTCACCAGTAACGCTGTTACACAGGAAACTCCCTGCTCTGGTGGACTAAATATACATTTGGAATTAATCAGAGCAGGATAGACTCTCTTTCACTGTCCCAGATTACTAACACAGCTTACGTCATGTGTCTGCTTCAGCTTTTGAAAAGTTTAGGACAGATGATCACAAAGATCAATCCTCAACTGACTGAACGGAACCGACTGGTTTCTTTCCTGCTTGATCTTTTTCAAGTCTCTTCAGACACTGCTTCCACAACACATGAACTTCTGACTTTAATTTCTAATATAAAAACATCATACAGAAATAGTTTCTGCTTTTCTTGGTGTATATGCATATTTTATCAGTCAGAACAGAGTTTACTTTAATTATTTTATTAAAAAATAATCATTTTACATGTATTTAAAATGTTAGCACCTTATTATTATTTCTAAGAAAATGTTTTACTATGGAGCATCAAAACTGCTTAAAAAACCTTAATGACTTTTGAGTGAAATAAATGCACCAGTGAGACTCTTCCTCTCAGCACGTAGCTACAGAGGCTGAGGAGAAGCTGATGTCACAATAAGGCTTGAATGATGTGTCCATGTTTGTTTTAACTGCTGCCACCCAGACCATCTAAAGGGGGCATGCCCTGATTTATTTATTGTGTTTAAATGGTTAAATATAAAATGTAGGACAGCGAGGAGAAAAGAAACTCTTCGGTCAGATCATAATGTTTGGTCCACATGCTTATCAAACATGCAGACAAACATCTGTTTGGGTTAGAATGATGCTCATGCAAAGTGAACGTCACATCAGGTCACTTACCTTCTCCCCTCTGCCACCTTTGACAGAGTTTAGGTTGCCCTGCAAATAATTCATCAATAAGGATCAATTATTATCGAGGCAGGAAGAGAAACAGGATAGCTGGAAGGCATGCAGTGTGAAACAAATGAAGATGGATTAACATTAAATAATATTAAGTACTGAGTAATCCAAACTTTACTAAATGCAAAGCTGAGATGCTTGATGAGATGATGACAAATGAGAAACGCTCCGGAGGTTTTGTGTCTTTTTGTTCTCTCTTTTTATTTTTTCTCCATACATTTTTTGCAATTTATGTATTTCTTTATCTTTGTGCTGTTTTAGACATTCACAAATCAAATCTTTCTGAAGACAGGGACTATTACTTCTGTTATTTTTGTTGTTTTTGTTTTTTTGGTAACATTTATACGTTTCATAATATTTAACTAATTCCAAATATTTTTCTTATAGAAACACATTAGAATCTCTTCATTTCCTTGAAATATGTTCTTTTAAAAATCTGCTTCAGAATATATTTAACCCCCTTTTGCCACTTTTGACTGTTGTTATGCTACTTTGGGTTCATAGCTATCTTTTTGCTATACATTTAACTTATAGCCACTTTTAGACTTAAGCTGATTTTTTGCTATTTTTAGCTCATAGCTAGCCTTTTGGCATCTGTAGCTAGCCATTTGATTCTGTAAGCTCTATACTTTCAACTAGCTTATTGCTACTTTAAACTTTAGCTAGCCGTTTTCTACTTTTAGCTTGTAGCAAGATTTGGTAACTAACTATCTCTTAACACTTTAAGATTTTAGCTAGACCAACTACTTTCAGATTTTACATAGCCTTGTGCTACTTTAGTTTTTAGCTACTTCTGGTTTGTGGTTTGCAACATTTACCTTTTATCTAGCTTTTTGTTTTTTGTTTTTGTAAAAAAAAATCTAGCTTTTTGTCACATTTAACTTTAGCTGAATTTTAAAAATTATGTTCAGCTTTACTGTTTTTAATTAGAGTTTTGATATTTTTAGCTTCTAGCTATCATTTTACCACTTACTTTTCAGAAAACCATTTAGCTTTAAGCTTTATGCTAGCCTTTCGATATGTTTATCTATTAGCTATCCTTGTGCTATATATAGGCTCGAGCTATCATTTTGCTACTTTCACCTTTTACCATACCTTTAGCTACGTATAACATTTTGCTAGACTTTAGCTACTTTCATCTTTTAGTTAGCCTTTTGCCTTTCCGGTTATAACTAGGCTTAGCCTACATATTTTGATTTTTAGATAATATTTTGCCATTTTAAGCAGTCTTTTTGGTAGATTTAACTTTTAGCCAGTATTTTACCTATTTTAACTCAAAGTTAGTGTTTTCTGCTTATTTGAGCTTTAATAAGTAGGCTACTTTAGCTTTTTCATCAAATTTCAGCAAAACCATTCAGCTCTCAGCCTTTATGCAACATTTTTACAGAAAATAAAAGTTCTGTAGTTTTTAACGTTTTCTCTGCATTAGAAGATAAAAATATGTGAATGTGGACACTGTAAGATTTCATACAGTTTCTCCTTTTTCCCCTTTGATGCCTGCTGGTCCGACAGCACCTTTAGGACCAATGTCACCCTGAAAATGTAGACATATCCAGAGTAAAAACAAAAGTCAAAGACACACATACGCCTCTCTGTCACACACAATACTGTAAAGGTAGATGACCTTTTCACCCGTCGGACCTGCAGCACCAGGTGCACCGATGTCTCCCTGTGAGAAATGAAAGTACATTTGTCTTCTGAAGGCCGTCCCCCCACCCCCCAGCAGTGTGGCCCAAACAGACAGGGGTAAGTGTGGGTTTAGGGGTTTTACCTTCTTCCCCGCAGGGCAGGAGCAGTTGGCTTCAGGGCCTTGTTTCTGCTCGGCCACTGTCGGTGTTGGAGTGAGAATCTCCACCGGAGGAGCCTCTGTCACGACTTTCTTTGGGCACTGAAATTAGAAAATACATTTTAAAAAACTTTTGTAATTTATGAGAACTAACATACTCATATTGTTTGGACACTTTTTGTAAATTTCCATTTTCTACAAACGTTTACACATTGATGCAGTAACCCTGGGTAAGTATAGCAAAGTAATGTTTAAGCTGTTAGCTCGTAGACAAATGTTCTGAAAACTGTGGCTCTGGGCCACCTGGCCTTTCATAAAACATTGGAATGACTTAGCGTTTATAATTCTGAACAAGAGTGTTTTTCTTGTGCATAACTTTCTAGAGCTTGTTATCCTTTTACCTCAACACCTTAAAAAAACTAAAACAAAAGTAACAATATATTTTAGGTGCATATAGCCTATACATATTCATTTAAGTTGTTATCTTTACTTTAAGGGTCCAATACCTTTTGTGGCACTTCATTTATAGGAATTAATGTAAATATGGCACTTTGAAACCTAAACATGGCACACCTATGTTACAGTCTAACAAAAAAACTAAAAAATCGTCAAAAATCTGGTTATCATTAGGCGGCTCTAAAT
>JBBPBX010023378.1:21886-40582 GCA_038048925.1 Garcialebias charrua | reverse complement strand
TGATGTTTTCAGATGACATTGTGATCTGTGGTGAGAACAGGTGGAAGAGAACTTGGAGAGGTGGAGGTATGCACTTGAAAGAAGAGGAATGAAAGTCAGCCATAGTAAGACAGAGTACATGTGTGTGAATGAGAGGGAGGCTGGTGGAACAGTGAGGCTACAAGGATGAGAGGTCACAAAGGTGCAGGACTTCAAGTACTTGGGGTCCACTATCCAGGAAGATTGGGTGTTTCGTAAAGAGCTGAAAAAGAGAGTCCAGGCAGGATGGAGTGGATGGAGAAAAGTTTCAGGAGTGATTCAGGAAAAGTTTACAGGACAGTTGTGAGACCAGCTATGTTGTATGGTCAAGACACGGAGACATGGACAAAAAGACAGGAGAGAAAAAAGTTGAAATAGCGAGAGAGGACTTCCGGGTCATGACCAAGACGGCAGCTTAAATTCAGTGCTAATCAATGGTTTTACAAAACAACCCAAAAACAAATTATATTTAACCTAAAGTGAGATTTTACTGAAGATGGAGGCTAGGGTTGTCTCACTACGGAGGAAAACGACTGGTGCAGCAACCATTAATGAGGAAGAACAACAAAGCAACCGAAGCTGCTCCACGAGGCCGAGGAGGGGGTAATGGAGGAGTCTAGCTTGAATAGCATACTCGCAGAACTTAGAGATTTCAGACGGGACAACAAGCAGCAGCTTGGAGATACAACAAGACCAGCGACGAACGAACGACAGGTTAGATGAAGCAGAGGGTCGTATCAAAGAAATAGAAGCAGCCATGCAAGCTGTGTCATCTCTAATTAAACAACTTCTTAAGCACCAGGACAAAATGGAGGGTAAACTAATTGATCAGGAGGGCCGCACACGCCAAGATAACATAAGGATTTATGGCATTCCCGAAAAGGCTGAGGGTAACAACATTGAGGTGAAGCAAACATGAGGGAGACCATATATTGTGTCTTTAAACACATATAGTGCTACCCAGATGTAAAGGATTTTAACAGGGGTCAGTATTAAGCTGACCTCTTTATCCTTAATTAATTTACTTATTCAGATTGAATAGTAATTTCACGGATTCTTTTCTTTTTCAGTTTACCCAATATTTCTGTGATCTTTATGATGGATAAATAAATAAAGCCATTAAGTGACAGAGACGTTAACTTAGTTTGATATGTCAAAGACACTATCATTTATTTAAAATAAATCAACTAAATTAACACCATTACACTTGATTGACATGATTTCACTTTCTTTCAATTTAACACGTCAGCACACTTGAATTACAACACAACAGACCTAAATACAGGGTGTTAAACATATTTAGTCTGAGGGCTCTTTAGCTTAAATAGTTTCCAGCTTAGAATTGAGGGAGAGGAGATAGGAGGAAGATGGAGAGATGGTTTAAGGGAAATTGTCTTGAGCATGTTACCAAAAGTGACACTTCTCATCCGACTTCTGCTAAAATCCAGGTACGTTTGTAAACAGCTCTTTACCTTCGACGACGAGTCTGATAAAGAAATGACACCAGCCTTTCAGATGCACAGAGTCCTTCAGGCCCAGTTCGTCCGATCTGGTTCTAGTTTACGTTTTCAACGTCTCCTGGGTTCCGCATCGACCATCAGAAAATGCGTCAGCTTCAGGCCTCTGACTTCAAGATAAACTTATTCCAGGAAGGAATAAACAAAGTTTTGAGCTTACGCTCGTTAGAAGTGGACTCATAACAGCATGTTATCAGTCCCCAGCTGGATGACGAGTCCTTAGCGTGTGACATGAGTTCACCCAGCTCTTTGGGAAAGGTTCACATCTCTTTGAAGTTCCCAGCAAACTCTGAAGCGTGTCAGCAAAAACTTAGAACTTAAAAGAAGATCATGAGAGGAGTGAGACTTGTGTCTTTTTCATTGGTCCACTTGTTATCACTATTCAAGGTGAAATTCAGTGCAGAGAAGGAAATTGTTTAGGAAAAGACAGAGCAAGCTGGAGCCCTCCTCATGAAAAACAACAGATTAACTGTCTTCTGACTTTCTAAACAAAACGGCCGGGCCTCTGTGACCCGAGACTTCAACTTTAACACAGCAGGAGTGACACAGTAATACTCCATATTAAAAGAATAACAGCATATAACATATATCATGAAAATGACAAAAGTTATTCTTTTGATTACATTAGAATAAAATCAAAGATAGAAATAGTCTCTTTTGGTGACTATATTCTCAGATTACAACTAATGGAATAATTTGTAGTAAATGTCTCGCTTTACTGAGAGGTCAGTAAAGGTCATCTCTGGAACAGTTCAAAAATACACAGGTGTATCAAAGTGGACACGGTCATGCCCACTACAGAGGGCTTCTCAGAAAAACTGCTTCGGGACTGTTTAGATCTCCCGTAAGATGCAGAGCTCAAAATTGAAAGAGCCCACACAGCGCTGGCCCCCATAGCCACCAATGCGCAGTCAAAGCCTTGCTCGATCATTGTAAAGTTTGCCAGTTACAAAACTAAGGAGGAAGTTATTCGCAGAGCCTGGCAGAAAAAACTAATACCGGTACAGTATAACAACGAGCGCTTCTACATCGACAACGATTATCCACCAGCCATTATCAAGAAATGTCCAGAGTATAATCAAATAAAAAAGATACTGAAGGAGAAAAAAGCAAGTTCCAAACCCCCTACCCAGCAAGGCTACGTGTGTTCTACAGAGAGGAGACCCGCATGTACCGGACCGCAGCGGAGGCGACATCAGACATGGTGTCATGGGGATTCCCGATCACTGTCATCCATCCCTTAGTCAACCCGATTTAACAGGAGCTACAACAGCTTTCATCTTGGCAGATGGCTGGGTACCGGGAGGTGGAAACATCGAGCAGCGCACAAACCCAGGAGAGCGAGGACCCCCAGAGGAGGATTAAAGAAAAGCTACAGGAATACAGGAATCAACCTCCCACCTGTAAGTGACTATTTGAAGAAAAAGTGATTGGATCTGCATAAGATAACAGAAATCTGTCCCTTCGAGTGTTTAGTTGTACCCTTGTTTACTCCGGACTAATTTCAGATTTAATGGTTGAAGCACATACCCTTGATCAATGGCTAAAACTACAACGCAGCCAACTCAGTGGGCCCCACCATATACGATGGGTGGGTTTTCCCCCGACTGGAGCTCTAACATCTTTGGCTCGTTTAAGGTTCAGTTCTTTGGAACCTCTGTTCTGGAAGCAAATCTTCTGTTAAGGACTTTTATTATATTTTTGTTATGTTCATGTTTTACTGTTATTGTTGTGGGGGTGCATCCTATTTTTAGTATTGAAAAAAACGTATTGTTTTGTTCAGTAATGAGACACTTTCTGAAAGAAATATAAGTAAACATGGCTGATAAGCAAACCTTAAAATTAGCATCATTTAATGTAAATGGGGTTAATTTTAAACTCATAGGGAGAAAATTACAAAAGCAACAAGCAGACAACAATACTGTATATACAAAATAAAGGACCCAAATTCTAAGGGTGTGTATATAAACAAAATGAAATCCAACAAGCTTTCCAAACTTACTATAAACAATTATATAACCTTAAAAGATGGGCAGCAAATTAAACAGTTCCTGGAACAACTTAACCTACCTGTACAGTCACATGATCAAAATCAAAGGTTAATGGCTAATATCACAGAGCAGGAGCTGTCTTACGCCATCACAAAGCTTAAAACAAACAAATCTCCAGGTCCAGACGGATTTCCATCGGAATGGTACACGCAATTTAAGTCAGAGTTATCACCATTCCTCCTTCATATTTTTAACATGGCACTGAAAGAGGGTAAAATGCCACCAACGTGGAAACAGGCTACAATATCTGTTATTCCAAAAGAAGAAAAGGACCATCTGAGCTGCAGTTCCTACAGACCTATCTCTGCTCTTAATATTGATTATAAGCTATTCACATCAATTCTCTCAAGGAGAATACAGGAGATATTCCCAGAACTTATTCATACCGATCAGACCAGTTTTATCCCACAGAGGCAAACCCATGATAATATATGTCGTACATTGCATATCCTGAACCACATTAAAAAATACCAAATACCAGCTGCAGTGATCAGCCTTGACGGTGAAAAAGCTTTTGATACAGTGAGTTGGGACTTTCTATATAAAGTACTCGAGAAGTTTGGTTTCCACTCCAATTGTATTGATGTAATCAGGTCACTATACACAAAACCAAATGCATGGATAAAAATCAATGGACATCTGTCAAATACCTTTGAATTAGAGTGTGGAACAAGACAAGGATGTGGACTCTCTCCCTTACTGTTTGCCCTTTACATAGAACCGTTAGCCCAACTAATAAAGCAAACTGACAATATCAAAGGTATAAACATTTCTGGTGATGCACACAAGGTGGCGATATATACGGATGGGCTCACCACCTGTGGGAGTGGCCAAAGGGGTCGGGTGCAATGTGGGATGGGTGGTGGCCAAGGGCGGGAACCCTGGTGGTCTGATCCTTGGCTACAGAAGCTGGCTATTGGGACGTGGAATGTCACCTCTCTGGTGCGGAAGGAGCCTGAGCTGGTGTGTGAGGTTGAGAGGTTTCGGTTAGAAATAGTCGGACTCACCTCAACGCAAGGCTCTGGCTCTGGAACCAGTTTCCTTGAGAGGGGTTAAACACTCTTCCACTCTTGAGTTGCCCCTGGTGAGAGGCGCCAGAACAGGAGTGGGCATACTTGTTGCTCCCCATCTTGGTGCCTGTACGTTGGGGTTCACCCTGGTGAACGAGAGGGTAGCCTCCCTCCGCCTAAGTGTGGGGGGACGGGTCCTGACTGTTGTTTGTGCCTATGCGCCAAACGGCAGCTCAGATTACCCACCCTTTTTGGAGTCCTTGGAAGAGGTTTTGGAGAGTGCGCCTCCTGGGGACTCCCTTGTTCTACTGGGGGACTTCAACGCTCATGTGGGCAATGACAGTGAGACCTGGAGGGGTGTGGTTGGAAGGAACGACCCCCCTGATCTGAACCAGAGTGGTGTTCTGTTATTGGACTTCTGTGCTCGTCATGGATTGTCCATGACGAACACCATGTTCAAGCATAAGGGTGTCCATATGTGCTCTTGGCACCAGGACACCCTAGGTTGTAGTTTGATGATCGACTTTGTTGTCGTCTCATTTGATCTGCAGCCGCATGTCTTGGACGCTCGGGTGAAGAGAGGAGCGGAGCTGTCAACTGACCACTACCTGGTGGTGAGTTGGCTCCGATGGTGGGGGAGGATGCCGGTCAGACATGGCAGACCCAAATGTATTGTGAGGGTCTTCTGGGAACGTCTGGCAGAGTCTCCCGTAAGACGGAGCTTTAACTCCCACTTCTGGGAGAGCTTTGAAAACATTCCGAGGGAGGCGGGGTCATCGAGTCCGAGTGGGCCATGTTCCGCGCCTCTATTGTCGATGTCAATCAATCAATCAATCAATCAATCAATCAATTTTATTTATAAAGCACCCTTCATACTAAAAGCAGCTGAAAGTGTTGTACAGAATTATAAAACAATAAACTCACAAAATTAAAGCAAACGACACACACAAAATAAATAAATAAATAAATAAATAAAATTAAATACAGTAGTATGGAAAATGTATAGATTGGATAGAGATGAACCAGTTCAGGAAATGCAGTTAAAAAGATGGGTCTTGAGCCTGCTCTTAAAAACAACAACATTCTCTGCAGCCCTCAGGTTCTCCGGCAGACTATTCCACAGACGGGGCCCATAGAACTGGAAAGAAGCCTCACCGTAAGTGTGAGTTCTGACTTTTGGAACTGTTAGTAGTCCAGTACCAGAGGACCTTAATGTCCGCGGGGGTTCATAGGGCAATAGCAGCTCTGCAAGATAAGATGGTGCGAGACCATTGAGACATTTAAAAACCACTAAAAGAATCTTAAAATCAATCCTGAGGCGCACAGGGAGCCAATGCAATGATTTTAAAACAGGTGTAATATGAGCCTGCCTTCTGGTCTTGGTTAGCACACGAGCAGCAGAGTTTTGTAACAGCTGAAGGCTGGACAAATTTTTCTTAGGGAGACCAGAAAGCAGTGAATTACAGTAGTCTAAACGACTAGAAATAAAAGTGTGCATCAAAGTCTCAGTATTGTTCAGAGAAAGAAGAGGGCGGACTCTGGCTATATTTTTTAAATGATAAAATCCTGTTTTGACTATTTGTTTAATATGAGGAATAAAATGTCAATGTCAATTTTATTTATATAGTACATAAAAACAACCGAAGCTGACCAAAGTGCTTTACAGTTGTCGAGACAGCTTATCTGAGCTGTGGCCGCAAGGTTGTTATTGCCTGTCATGGCGGCATCCCTCGAACGCGGTGGTGGACACCGGCGGTGAGGGATGCTGTCAGGCTGAAGAAGGAGTCCTATTGGGCCTTTTTGGCCTGTGGGACCCAAGGAGCAGCTCATGGGTACCAGCAGTCCAAACGGCATGCAGCTCGGGTGGTTGCTAAGGCAAAAACTCAGGCGTGGGAGGAGTTTGGAGAGGCCATGAAGAATGACTTCCATACGGCTTCGAGACTATTCTGGTCCACCATCCGGCATCTCAAGGGGTGAAAGCGGTACGCCACCAACACCATTTATAGTGGAGGTGGCGTACTGCTGACCTCAACTTGGGATTTTGTGAGTCGTGGGCAGAATACTTCGAAGACCTCCTCAACCCCGCCGGCACGTCTTCCACTGAGGAAGTGGAGCCTAGAGACTTTGGGTCGGGCTCTCCAATCTCTGGTGCTGAGGTCAGCGAGGTGGTTAAAGAGCTCCTCGGTGGCAGGGCCTCAGGGGTGGATGAGATTTGCCCGGAGTTCCCTGTCGGGGGTACTCCGGTAGTATGGGGTACCAGGCCCTTTGATACGGGCTATTAGGTCCCTGTACGACCGGTGTCAGAGCTTGCTCCGCATTGCCGGCAGTAAGTCAGGCTCGTTTCCAGTGAGAGTTGGACTCCGCCAAGGTTGTCCTTTGTCACCGATTCTGTTCATAATTTTTATGGACAGAATTTCTAGGCGCAGCCAAGGTGTTGAGGGGATCCATTTTGGTGGCCTTAGAATCACTTCTCTGTTTTTTGCAGATGATGTGGTCCTATTGGCTTCATCAGGTCGTTATCTACAGCTTTCACTGGAGCGGTTTGCAGCCGAGTGTGACGCGGCCGGGATGAGGATCAGTTCCTCCAAATCCAAGGCCATGGTCTTGAGCCAAAAAGGGTAGAGTGCCCTCTCCGGGTCAGGGAGGAGGTCCTGCCCCAAGTGGAGGAGTTTATGTATCTCGGGGTCTTGTTCACGAATGAGGGAAAACTGGAGCGTGAGATCGATAGGATAGGTGCAGCGTCTGCAGTGAAGCGGGCGCTGTACCGGTCTGTCGTGGTGAAGAGAGAGCTGAGTCAAAAGGCAAAGCTCTCAATTTACCGATCGATCTACGTTCCCACCCTCATCTATGGTCATGAGCTCTGGGTTATGACCGAAAGAACGAGATCTCGGATACAAGCGGCTGAAATGAGTTTTCTCCGCAGGGTGTCTGGACTCTCCCTTAGAGATAGGGTGAGAAGCTCAGTCATCCGGGAGGGACTCGGAGTAGAGCCGCTGCTTCTCCACATCGAGAGGAGCCAGTTGAGGTGGCTCGGGCATCTGGTTAGGATGCCTCCTGGACGCCTCCCTGGTGAGGTGTTCCAGGCATGTCCCACCGGGAGGAGACCCAAAGGACGACCTAGGACACGCTGGAGGGATTATGTTTCTCGGCTGGCCTGGGAACACCTTGGGATTCCCTCGGAGGAGCTGGACCAAGTGGCTGGGGAGAGGGAAGTCTGGGCCTCCTTACTTAGGCTGCTACCCCCGCGACCCGACCCGAGATAAGCGGAAGAGAATGGATGGATGGATATATGCAGATGAAGTGTTGGTATACATAAGTGAACCAAACATATCATGGCCTACATTATTTCAGAGCTTGAGCAGCTTTGGTGAATTTGCAGGATATAAATTGAATGTGAAAAAAACCCGCAGACATTGGCATTTTCTTATAATCCACCAAAATATTTGTGTGCTGAATTAAAACTTAAATGGGACCAAACTGTATTGAAATACCTCGGGGTCTTGATCCCCAAAAATGCAACCACTATACTGTAGCTAAGTGTAATTATGAGGATCTTCTGACCAAAATTAGATTGGATATACAATGATGAACTGTCACCCAATTCATGAGTTTAACCCAAAGAATTGAATCTGTCAAAATGAACTTACTACCAAGATTTATTTTCTTGTTTCAAGCCCTACCGGTAGAAATGACAAAAAAGCAATTTATAGAGTGGGACACAATGCTTTCCAGATTTTTATGGCTCGGAAAAAAAAGCCGAGAATTAGATTTAAAACACTACAGCTCCCAAAAGGAAAAGGAGACATGAACGTACCACATTAAAAAAACTACTTCTATTCTGCTCAAACTAAACCCTTGATAAACCTTTGTAACAAAAAAAATTTGCGTTGGATGGAAGGGCATTGAATTGGCTCTTACTCCAGATACCCCCTACAGGCACTCTTGGGGAATAAAGATTTAGAACAGATTAAACTCAAAACTGAAAATTCTTGGATAAAATCTGGACGGATGTTAAACAGGAATGTAAACTACATGACACGCCAAGAATTATAAGGTGGTGTGCTTACGATCCTGATTTTAAACCAAATCGAACAGATGCCGGATTCCGCAGCTGGATATCTAAAGGCATAAACACATTTCTCATTAAATTAATGGATAAATGACAAATAAAAGACTTTCAAACACTTAAAACAAGTTATAATTTGGGACGACAGGATTTTTATAAATACCTTCAAGTATGTCACTATCTTAATCAAGAAATTATTAGGCATACAGATGAGCAAGAACCAGTTCTTAAAGAAATACTAATGGCATATCAGGCTAAATCTAAAAAAGGCATTATCGCAATTATACAAGGGACTTATGAGTAAAAAACAGATTCAACTTTATATGTGAAAACAAAATGGGAAAAGGAAAGTAAAATGGTAATCACGGAAGAAGGAATGGCATAGTTACTGCGAGACAGTATGAAGATGTACCAATTTGTACTCATGGAGAGAATTTAACTGGAAATGCTTGCTTAGTTTCTATTTTACACCAAAACGGAAAATTTATTGTACCAGGGAAGAGCCTAAGTGCTGGAGGCAATGTGGAAACACAGAACCCAACCACTGGCATGTATTCTGGGATTGCACAATTACAAGACATTATTAGATAGAAATACACAAAAATATTGAAAATATCTTGAATATAATAATAATAATAATAATAATTAATTCAATTTATAACGCACTTTTCATTACTGAAAATCTCAAAGTGCTACACATATATTGAATGCTACACACATTCATAAACCGGTGGCGGCAGACTACCATGCAAGGTGCTTTCCAGTCCTACCGGGAGAATACCTTTTAAATTTGCTATCTTTATTCTAGGTGACACAGAATCCCTACCTGACAACACAAAATAATAATAATAATTAATTCAATTTATAACGCACTTTTCATTACTGAAAATCTCAAAGTGCTACACATATATTGAATGCTACACACATTCATAAAATATCTGTTTCAAATACTAATTACCTGTACAGCCTGTAAAAAAACGGTGACCAGATGCTGGCTCTTACCTGAGCCTCCCACTATAGAAGAATGGATAGAGTGTGTGAATGAAATCTATCAGATGGAAAGATTAACATTTATAATTCGTTTTCAACTGAACAAGTTTACCGTCTTCTTCAAATGGGTGTTCTATGTCAACAAATCACAATATACAAGAATACTAGATTGTTAAGTTTTAAAAAAGAGAAGAGAGGGTCCATTCTTAAGAGAGTGTCTATTTGGTATATAATTTACTTATTGTTATATACGTAAAAGTAACGTTTTTCCAAAATAATACCCCCTTGTTCCATTTTTTGTTTTGTTTTTGTTTTTGTAAATGGAAATGTAAAGAGACGAAATTTTGTATCTGATCACAGACTGAAATTGTGCTCTTTTAATCTTCTCAATACCTCAAAAATAAAGAACTAAAAAAAAAAACGAAGAAAGAACTGGAAGTGGCAGAAATGAAGATGAGGTTCTCCTTTGGAGTGACAAAGATGGATAAGAAAGAGATCATCAGAGGTACAGCACAGGTTGAACAACTGGGAGATAAAGTTAGGGAGGCCAGACTGAGATGGTTTGGACATGTCCAGCGGAGGGACAATGGTTTGGACATGTCCAGAGGATGGACAGTGGGTATATTGGTAGAAGGATGTTAGAAATGCAGCTGCCAGGAAAAAGACAAAGAGGAAGGCCAAAGAGGAGATATATGGATGCAGTTAGAGAGGACATGAAGGTAGTTGGAGTGAGGACAGAGGATGCAGAGGACAGAGTGAGATGGAGGAGGATGACTCGCTGTGGTGACACTGAAGATGGAAAAGCTGAAAGAAGATTTCACTTCTGTTTATTTGTTTACAGTCACTGAAGCGAATCAAACGCTCTGATCGTCGAGGTGCGGAGTCGGTGACGGAGGAAAAGTTCACAATTCTGTTTGAGTCACAGTTCAGTGTTGGTGGAAACGAGCTGGTCTTCCATGTCAAGGTTATACAGACAAGATGTTGTTTTTTTGTTTGTG
Organism: Garcialebias charrua; assembly: GCA_038048925.1. Taxonomy (NCBI): domain Eukaryota; kingdom Metazoa; phylum Chordata; class Actinopteri; order Cyprinodontiformes; family Rivulidae; genus Garcialebias; species Garcialebias charrua. The sequence goes on along the minus strand of JBBPBX010023378.1, from coordinate 29,932 downwards.
TTTTTGTTTTTTTGTAGCATTGTTGTTTTAAATGCTTCTGATAATGGAATGGATTTGATTGTTTTCAGTTTGGCATGTAATACTATTCTCGTCTTTCCTGTGACCTGCAGACACTATCTTTACCTGTAGTCGTGATTGTTCATGGCAGTCAGGACAACAACGCCACAGCAACAGTTTTGTGGGACAATGCCTTTGCTGAGCCGGTAAGACAATTTGTTTATAAAAGTCTGAATTTTACAATCTCCTCTTACAGCTACAGTATTTTACAGCTGAGTTAAGACTATCCAATAAAATACTTTGTACAAATTGTAAAATAAAATCTGACCGAGAATGAATCATCAGATTTAAATGCGATTTGATCCACATACAAAATAATGTTGGTAATACAAATGTTTTTATTTACAAATAACTAGAGCATCTAGAACAAGCAACAGAGTGGTGATATTATGCGTGGCGTGATGGTGTTTTCAGGTAGTTTCTGGAGCATCTAACAGTAAGTCAAAACAGTGATTGTCAAACCTCAGCAGACAGATGTTGGACATATTAGACAGCGTTACAAGCACTTGGAGTTTGGTAGGGGTCACATTGTGGGTTTGAATGAGGTCAAATGTTTCTTGGTGTACAGTTGGCCAACAACAGATGTCACAGTGTATAATGTTTGAACCAGTGGGTAGATGACTCCTTCACATGTTGTGAAGATTCAAGTTAACCATCCCAAGTGAGGATTGTCATAGTTTACACTAAATATTTTAGACCAGTATTCTTGTCATCTGAACATTGTTGACAAGTGGCATTGTATGTTCAGCGATGACTCTTGTTTCTTTATGACCACTGATAAACAGCCTCTCCATATGGTGAGAGGGAAGAGAGGAACAAGCATGCCAAGTTTTGGAGGGAGGCACTGGTGTGACTCCTGACATCATGGATGTCATCACACTTCAATCTCTTCTGCTCAACTGACTAAACTTTTGTCCAGTATTAATACTACCACTTGCTCCTTGGATCTCATTCCCTCTCCTCTCATCAAAAGCTGTCTCCCCATTGTCTCTTTTGATCACAAGAATCATCAACTCCTCACTTAGTTCTGGATCTATTCCACAGTCTCTCAAACTGGCAGCTATCACCCCAATACAAAAAAACTTGTCTTGACCATGATGCCTTCATAAACTTCGAGCCTATGTCCAATCTTGATTTCTGTCCAAAATTTTAAAGAAAGTCAGAGCTGAACAACTTCAGACCTTCTTCAAATCCAATAGCTTGTTTGAACCATTCCAGTCCAGTTTCCGTCCAAAACACAGCATTGAAACATCTCTTCTCAAAGTTACCAACAATCTCTTCTTTTCCTCTGATTCTGGCCAGCTCAATATCCTCCTCCTGGACCTCACTGCAGTCAGTCATTCCATCCTCCTGTCCTGTCTCAAGTCCAACCTGAACATCACTGGCTCTACTCTGTCCTGGTTTCAGTCCTACCTCACAGACCGGCAACAGTTTATTCATATCAACTGCTGCTCCTCCTCCATAACCCCTCTATCTCAGGGTGTTCCTCAAGGTTCAGTGCTTGGTCCTCTCCTCTTTGTCTACATCCTCCCCCTTGGTAATATCATCAATCGTCATGGCCTCCATTTTCACTGCTATGCTGACATACAGTTCTATTTCATCCCTCCTGACCGCCAGAGGCAGTGCTTAAGCACTGAATGATCATTCTTGCGCATGCGCAGGTCAAGCACAAATGACAACAAAGTCACCTGCCAGGGGCCCACGTGACTCTATATAGGCACGTGGCACCCGGCGTTCAATCCCTTCGTTCTTCTCGCACACAGGTTTGTTGAGTACAGGCGGGTGGTCGTGTGAAGCTGGTTGCTTCTGTGTGAACCACTGCTTTCCTAAACTGCTTGTTGCTGGTAGCCACGTGACCGAGTTTGGTCGGCGCTGCGAGTAAGTCTCACCATCCAAGGGCTGAACAAGCTGTTTTCACCTTTACCAGATCTGCGACAACTGGTAAGTTTTGCTCTTTTGACTCTCCGGTGGCGTTTCTGCTCGTATTGAGTTAATCTTCCGTTCTAGTCATTTTATCTGACTCACCTGTAGCGTTTTTGCTCGCGTTGAGTTTTTTCTGTTGGCTGTTTATTTCAACTCACCATTGGCTTTTTTGCTCGTGCTGAGTTTATCTTTCGTCCTCGTTGTTTTATCTGACTCATGTAGCGTTTTCGCTCGCGTTGAGTTTTGTTTCTGTTGGCTGTTTATTACAACTCACCAGTGGCGTTTTCTGCTCGTGCTGAGTTTATCTTTCGTCCTGGTTGTTTTATCTGACTCACCTGTAGCGTTTTCGCTCGTGTTGAGTTTTCTATTGCTTGTTATTTAAACTCACCAGTGGCGTCTCTGCTCACACCGAGTTGTTGTATAGTTTATCTAAACTCACCAGTGGCGTCTCTGCTCGCACTGAGTTTTCTATCGTTTGTTTATTGTTTATCTCAACTCACCAGTGGCGTCTCTGCTCGCGCTGAGTTATTCCATTGTTTGTTTATTCAACTCACCATTGGTGTCTCTGCTCGCACTGATTTCATAGCCTACAGGGGTGTTTTTCCTACAAACGAAGTCACCAGTGGCGTCTTCTGCTCGTGTCGACTTCTTGTTTGTGGCGGGCTGACTTCAGGCGCAGCATGGCACCGCCTCTGGTGCGGTATCTTCGACTTCTAGGGATGCTTACAGCTGCATCCGCCGTGTTGCCCTTGGGGCTGCTGTCGTTACGGCCCCTTTAGATGTGGCTGAACGGCTTGAATTTAGACTCCTCATGGAACACTCATCTCAGAAAACTTCGGGTGGGCCTTCAGTGTCTCCAGTCTGTCCCAATGGAAGGTGAGGATGTTTATGACAGCGGGGGTCCCGCTTGGTTCCCTCCCGTACCACCGGGATGTTGTGTTTACGGATGTATCCTCCACGGGCTGGGGTGCCATCTGGTGGGGTCACATGGCACAGGGGACATGGTCCCAGCGGCAGAGCAGGGAGCACATCAATGTCTTGGAATTACAGGCTGTGCTTCTGGCCCTTCTGAGCTTTCTTCCAGGCTTGCAGGGGAAGCATGTGCTGGTGAGGTCAGACAACACCACTTTGGTTTTTCACATCAATCACCAGGGGGTAACCAGGTCAAGGAAACTGTTGTGCTTGACTCGACGACTTCTGACCTGGGCTGCTCCATACTTGGCCAGCCTCCGAGCAACCTACATCCCGGGACGACAGAATGTGCCAGCATATTTTCTATCTCGTCAGAAGCCACTCCTAGGAGAGTGGAAGCTTCACCAAGAGGTGGTGGAGAGGATCTGGATAGTCTATGGCAGAGCGGACGTGGACCTCTTTGCCTCAAGGGTCGCATTTCATTGCCCCCTTTGGTTTTCCGTGGACGACGGCAGCCCTCTGGGCCACGATGCGCTGGCACACGACTGGCCCCGGACCCTCCTTTATGCTTTCCCACCATTCAGCCTACCTTTTCAGACCTTCCTACGGGTTCGTCAGGAAGGGCACAAGGTTCTGCTGGTGGCCCCCTTCTGGCCAGCAAGGATTTGGTTCCCTCTACTGCACGAGCTCCACTCCGGCTTGCCGATGCGTCTCCCCTCCAGGAGGGATCTTCTTTCCCAGATGGACAATCGGATTTTGCATCCCGGACCGGCTCCAGCTCTGGATCTGGCCCCTGCAGAGCCGGGGCCCTTTTTTTCAGGATACACCGGATTAGTAGGGGTTCACAATGGCTAATGCTTGGGCCCCATGCACGCGGGCCATCTATGCTAATATGTGGGCAGCTTTTGTGACCTAGTGCCGTAATAAGGAGCAGGACCCGATGCAATGTTCAGTCTCTGACATACTGACCTTCCTGCAAGCATTACTGGATCGAGGATGGTTCCCATCTACCTTGAAGGAATATGTGGCTGCCATTTCCTGTTGCCATATCGGCCTGAATGGTTGTTCGGTGGGCCGAGACAAGGATGTTACACTGTTTTTGAGAGGTGCTTGGCATTTGCACCCACCCAACCGCCCTGTGGCACCAGCATGGGACCTTTCTCTGGTGCTTGGGGCTCTTCTGTCCCTCCCATTTGAACCCCTGGCATCTGCGGACCTCAAATGGCTCTCACTGAAGACGGCGTTCCTTTTGGCGATGGTTTCCGCAAAATGTGTGGGGGAATTGCCGGCTCTCTTACCATACCATACCATACCATTTTATTTATAAAGCACTTTAAACAGGAACAAGTCCACACCAAAGTGCTGGACAAACAAACACGCAACAGGCAACACAGACAATGAAGTACAACACGAAAAACATAAAAACATTGCAGATCATAAATCAAACGATCCAATACAAATCAGCTGGCATTGAAAGCGATGGAGTAGTAGTGAGTTTTTAACCGGGATTTGAAAACCGAGAGGGAGGGGGCCTGTTTGATGAGCAGCGGTAACTCGTTCCAGAGTCTTGGGCCTGCTACAGAGAACGCCCTGTCACCCCTGCGCTTAAGGCGAGTTTCTGGAACTATTAAGAGTACCTGATCCTCTGACCTCAAAGCACGTGGAGGGACATATGGGTGTATCAGATCCGAGAGATAGGCGGGGGCGAGACTGTTCAGCGATTTGTAGACATACATGAGAATTTTGAATTGGATTCGAAGATGAACCGGTAGCCAGTGAAGGGAGGCCAAGACTGGTGTAATGTGCTCTCTTTTGCGTGTGCTGGTTAAAAATCGGGCAGCTGCGTTCTGAACCAGTTGTAATCGTGCAATGGTGGCTTGACTGACGCCAAACAGAAGTGAATTGCAGTAATCAAGCCTAGATGTAATGAATGCGTGAATCACTGTCTCCAGGTTGTTTTTGGATAATATGGGCTTCAGCTTAGACAGACGCCTCAGCTGGAAAAAACAGGATTTGACGATCATGTTTACATGACTGTTGAGTTTCATGGCAGGATCCATTATCACTCCCAGATTTGTGACTTTTTGTTTTTCGGACAGGGGTAGAGCAGACAGGTCAATGCAGTGGTTTGAGGTTGTGTCATTGGGAAGGAACAATATGGCTTCAGACTTCTTATCATTGAAGCTTAAGAAATTTAAAGCCATCCAGTCCCTGATGTCAGCCAGGCAGTCGAGCAGAGGTTGAATAGAGCCTGTACCATTTTGTCTTAGGGGGAAGTAGATTTGACAGTCATCAGCGTAGAAGTGGAAAGGTATATTGTGTTTCCGGAAAATAGCACCGAGTGGCAGCAGGTATAAGGAGAACAAGAGAGGACCCAGGATGGACCCCTGCGGAACCCCCCATTTAAGAGCCGCCACTGCAGAAGTAAAATCATTGATGGACACACAAAAAGACCTGTCAGAGAGGTAGGATCTGAACCAGTTTAGGGCTGATCCTGAGATGCCCACCCACTGCTCCAACCTAGCAATGAGGATCTCATGGTCGATGGTGTCGAAAGCGGATGTGAGGTCCAATAGGACAAGCAGCACAGAGTCACCAGTATCTGTGGATAGGAAGATGTCGTTAAAAACCTTCAGTAGGGCAGTCTCAGTGCTGTGGAGGGATTTGAAGCCAGACTGGAATAGCTCGGGGATAGCGTGATCCTCCAGGAAGCACTTTAGTTGGGACTCAACTATTTTCTGCAGGGGGACACCTGGACAGGTCTCCAGTCCATCACAGGGACACACAGAGACAAACGAGAGAAACAACCATTCACTCTCTCACCTAGGGACAATTTCGAGTTATCATTCAGCCTAACATGCATGCTTTTGATCTGTGGGAGGAAACTGGAGTACCGTATTTTCCGCCTGATAAGTCACACCTTTCTATAAGTCGCTTTGTCCAATTATTCAACAATAAATTGGAAAAATCCATAAACATGTTGCACCTTTATTTAAGTCGCATCTATTATGCGTCATCGCTACGCGACGCGTCAGCGCGTCATTTGCCCTGCTGAAAATGGCGGCCACAGAAGCGAGCAAGCACGGAAGGACTTTTAACAAGATTAACACTAGGACTACCAAACATATGTACTTGTACATATTTTACCTATAGCTCCCATGGGAGACTGTAAAATGACAGTTTGAAGGAGCATTATCACGTCCATTGGTATGTATATGAGGCCATTTACATCACAGACTACAGAATCAGTTGCTATGGCAGATGAAGTTGCTAGGGGAGACTGCAAGTCCTGTCACCTGTCACCTATTCCACGGTCAAGGCGGGATTGCATTGGTCACTTTTATCTGAAGGGGGATTGTACAGGTGATCCCCAACTTACGAACAAGTTCCATTTCTACGCCGGTTCGTATAGCTGAAACGCCGTAAGTTGAAGCCGCCGCAAGTCAAGAACTACCTGTGTTGGCCACTTTTATCTGAAGGTGGCGGGATTGTACAGGTGGTCCCCGACTTGCGAGATTGAATTAGCATTATCACGTCCATTGGTATGTATATCAGAGAGTCAGAGTCAGAGTCAGAGAGTCTTTATTGTCATTTGCACCGCATGTGGTACATGTGATGAAAACGAGATTATGTACACGGGGTCCCAGTTACATCCAACAACAAATGCAAGAGAAAAACAGTAATAACATCTAGAATTAACTAAGAAAAACATCAACTAGTAATACCTAAGCTCTAATGTAGTGGAAAAACATCATTATAAACAGCAGCACGAACATGAGTCTGTATGAGCAGATGGTCACAAATGAACATAGCAACAAGAAAACAGATCAGCATCAGCATGATGTGATATTTTGCAGTGATTATTCTTATTATTTATTTATTCATGAGTCTAACAGCCTCAGGGTAGAAGCTGTTCCTCAGTCTAGTGGTTCTACATTTGATGCTCCTCAACCTCCGTCCTGAGGGGAGTGGGGCAAAGAGTGAGTGTGCTGGGTGAGTGAGGTCTTTCATGATGCAGGTGGCTCTTTTTCTGCATCTGGAGGTGTAAATGTCTGTGATGGTGGGGAGACTGACTCCAACAGACTTCTGTGCAGCCTTCACCACTCTCTGTAGAGCTTTCCTCTCTGCAACTGTGCAGCCTCCATGCCACACATTGATGCTGGAGCACAGGATGCTCTCCACTGCACACCTGTAGAAGGAGGTGAGAACTGGGCTGCTCAGACCAGCTCGTCTCAGCCGTCTGAGGAAGTAGAGTCTCTGATGACCTTTCTTGATCAGGCTGGTGGTGTTGTTGCTCCAACTGAGGTTATCATTCAAGTGTACACCCAAGTATTTGTAGCTGGAGACCACCTCCACCGCAGATCCACCTATGTTCAGTGGGGCATGGGTGTGTTTGTTCCTTCTGAAGTCCACAATCATCTCCTTTGTCTTCTTCACATTCATGTGAAGATTATTCTCTTTGCACCAGCTCTCCAGATGTTCCACCTCCTGTCTGTAGCTGGACTTATCATTGTTTGTGATGCATCTTACCACCGCTGTATCATCTGCAAAATTAACAATATGACAGCCTGGATGTGTGGCTGTGCAATCATATGTGAGCAGAGTGAACAGAAGAGGGCTCAGCACATACCCTTGGGATATATATATATATATATATATATATATATATATATATATATATATATATATATATATATATATATATATATATATATATATATATATATATATATATGCTCCTTTCAGCAAATTTTTGAAAGTACAGAGCTATATCTCAAGTCTCTCTCTGGTGTAAGAAAGCAACTCTCACCTGAAGAAGCAATGCTTTTGGAATGTGGAGGGTATTTGTGGGGGGAGTATGGTTCTCAGTGTGGGGGAGTGATCCTTTGTTTTGCCCTACTGGAGGTGATATGCTGGAGAAGAAAGGAAGGAATGTTTACTATTCAAACCCACAAACAAAGACCTCCAGCCCCAGGGGCCCAAACACCTAATGGAAGGTGAATACTTTAAAATTGTCATTTGACAAACTCACAGTAGTTATAATAGTAGTCTGAATTTCCTGGGTTTTCCAGTGTTAACACATTGATTGCACTGCCCTGTAATCAGTTAAACTATTTTTACAGTAAGGTACAGATTAGGAATTAATTAGGTTTC